>JAEIFU010003284.1:0-30710 GCA_018904235.1 Lordiphosa stackelbergi | reverse complement strand
CAAAGTGTATTCAGCTGCTGGCAGGTGGAAATTTGTGTGGAACGCCTGGGTGTGTGGCTACGATCTAATCTAATCTTGCTAGATGATATGCTGAATTTGGCCATTTTCAAGCCGCACAATAATCTCCTATATTTGGTAGCCGGTGTGTTGGCACAGTGGCATCACATTTTGCCCAGTGTTCCGTTGCAAGGAACGCCTTGCCTTTAGTGCCTAATTACCACTACAGTTAACGACATAATGCTTTTGAGCAGTGCCATTTTATATACCGGAGACTTGCAACAAATAGTCAAAACTATTAAGAAATTGACGCTAATGTATATGGGCACAAAGCATATCTAGTTTGAACAGGCAGCGGACTGGCGACGTATATTTTTTTATATTTCGCATATATTTATTATATATTTATAAAGAAAATTTATTCTGGTATCGTATTGTCGTATACGGGGGCCGAAAAGTATGCAGTTAGCACGGTGATTGTAGACAATCTGAACAAAGGAATTGCAGCGAAGTTGGCAGATGACAAAAATGGAGCAGCGGCAGCCGGTGTTTCATGCCATGGCGGATGCCACTTAAGTGGCCGCTCAGTTTGAAGCTCACGCAATGCTGAGCTCATGCTCTAACGCGCTCGATACTTTTCCGATATATATCGATATTTGGCATTAGGCACCTTATTTGAAATAGATGTCCGTTAACTGTTTAAATCTGAAATTGGTTTTTATTTCTTTGTATGTTGTGCGTGACATTTTATGGCGCCTCACAATAACCCCAAACTTTCTTTCTTGCAAATTTTGAGTGTAGAAAAACAGTTTTATTAAAAATGTATTAAGTGCCCAAATGCGGTCCGTACATCTATTGTGTACATTCTCACTTCTTAAAAGGTGCTACCCGTATCAGCCAGACACTTGACCAACGAATGTTGTGCAATTAGCGTATCCTTGTGTGGAAGTGCAGCTATTTGGTAAAACAAATCGATGCCCTCCTTAAAGAGCTCCACAGCTTCGGTGGTCTTCTGTGCATGCATGGCCTGGGCAGCCTCCCGGTAAAGTTCTTCGATTTTAATCATTTTGGCCACACTCTCCTTGAGTGAAATATTCTTGCGACAACGTGGACAACGCACATCTTTGGCCAAGTCTTTGGGAAATTTCAACAAATACACACAATTGGGTGAGGTACACCTGTTGAGCAAGGAGTGTAACTTGAGTGTTCCAAAAAGTGAAGGAAAAACTCACCAGAATCTCACTTGCTTGTCCAATTTCTGCAACAGAGGCCAATTCTCCTGGCAGGCCATGCAATTGCAGCTGAAAGCATAGCGACCACGCAGCGAGCGTTGGCGTTCCTTAAGATGCATGGTGGTAAACTGCGGGCCATAGTTGACAGCCACCACTTCATTGGGGCGATGTGGCTTGGTGGCGGTCAGAATCAGCTTCTTGCCCACAAAGTAACTGGCCACACTGGAAGTAAATTAAGACATATGGTCAAACAGTCGAAATGATCCCACCCATGACCCACCTAGGCCAACATTCATGATTGAAATAAGAACCCGTGCCATATAGTCCAGCTCCCAAATGCACCGTTTTGCTACCCTCAAAGCGATGTTCGTCTGTGACCAAAGTCTGATAGATCTCATGGGCATTGTACTGTAGCACCTGCAGTAGACCCAGCAGGGCGGTGGCCACCTGTAACTCCACGGCAGTGGGATTAACCCCCTCGGTCTTACGGCGTCCAAAGTACTGAGCCTTCTGCAAAATGCGCAGCAGAAAGCCCGCCATCAGGGAACGTTGCAAAAAGTCCTCAGCCTGACGCACATCCTCATGGGAGCACAGATGCTCAAACAACAAATTGGCCGTACTCAGTCCCTCCTCCAAGCTGGGAGCTTGGGTAAAAATGCGTAGGGCAATAAAGCAAAGTATGGACATGCCCGAACCAATCAGTAAATCCATAAACTCGCACTCAAAGCGATGATAACTCTCGCTGGCTTCGCCCATGCACTGGGCCGAGCAGAAGGCCACACCCGAACAGTGTAGACAGGAAACTGGAGTGCGCAGCCTGAACGGAATACAAAGAATAAAGAAAGAATATGCTTTATATGTTATTCAGCTCCATTGGATGAAGAATTAAGATTAATTTCCATGTATTATACCTTTTACATAATAACTATGTGCTCATAAATAAAAACTCTTCGTTTCTCATTTTAAAGTGCTCTATATTTTATTCTCTTTTCTCATTGGTTGATACTTGATACTCAGATTTAATATTTTTAATAAAATTTACTTATAAAAAAACTTTCAAAATAAAAAAATATTCTTTAAAATAAAAAAAAAAAAAAAATTTTTTTTAAAAATTTTTAATTATTAATAAATTAAATTTATTTTTTTAAATTTTCAATTTTAATTTTTTCTACCTAAAAATTCCTCCTTAAAAAATCTTTTTTTAATTATATTTATTTTAAAAATACGGTAATCGAAATATTGTCAAAATGATCTTATGTTGGTTCAAGTATCGAATTTTGTTAGGAAGTAGGAATCACCCCAAAAACGCTCTTTGCGGTTCCCTCTCTCTCTCTTGAGATAACAACTTAACGGCGTTTGCCTTTGCTTTTTTGAAGAAGAGAGTGAGAGAAATGAATGCTATGCATATCCATGTATTAAATGTATGTGTGCGGTATGTGAATGACTGACAATCAAAGCTGAAACCACTACTTTGACAGACAATCAACCAATACACTCAGTCGCAAAAATGCCAATAAGATATTTGACTGTCGTGAAGATTTGATAGATGGCAGTAAAGTAAGCTTCACATCTTCGGGGCGTAGAAATGCGCGCCGGGACAGCTAGTCCTATATAAAGAACTAAATCTTCGACACAGTCGGAGCTCGCTTTGTTTTCAGGTTTTAGTATTTCTCTAATTGTACTTTTCTTGATTTTTTTCTTCCTATCAGCTGAAAAGCATTAAGACTACTTTATTTCGTCCGCAAGGTCTGCAATAAAAATGATCTTACATATGTGGTGGGATTCTGTGAACAGCTTGATTTGCAAAATCAATTGACTAAAATTATTGTGCTGTCTTTTTTTTGGAAACGATATTAATGAAGATCGCTGGGATACGTCTGTAAGATCAATCTGATACTTTTAAGTATAGTAATAACATATTCATGGGATCTGTCATTAAGATCAAAAGGATATTAAGAATTAGATATTAATAAAAGTTCAAATGGATATTTCAGAAAGATAAAACAGATATGAAAAAGGTAAAAATATTCCAAAATCATTGTTATATGCTTTTTCCGAAGTTAAACTGACTTTAAAAAGATCCAATGGATCCCAAAAAAGTATAAAAACTATCCCTTTTTTTCTGTGTGGGAAACTTTTAAATCAAAGTTAATTTACCTGCGGAAGCAATGATGACAATTGGTACCAAAAAGCTGGGCAGCAGGCAGGCGGCCACAGGATTCTCACAAAGCACCACATCGCCTGTTTTCAAACCCTCCTGGGCCACCACAAAGCGTCCCTTCTCTTTGGTTTCCACCAGTTTGACCACCTGGGCTGCCCCGCTCAACTCGGCATTCTCACCATGTGTTAACTCAGGCACCTGCTCCTTAGACTGTTCTTTTGGATGAGGTTTAATGCCAGCTAATTCCTTGCGACAGGCCAGTATCAAAGCAGTATCCGCACCCGCCAACTTTTCAGCTATTTTCAAAGAAATCTCCTGGCGGGCAGTTTCTCCCATGGCTAAAGAAAGTGGTTTTATTAGTAATTCCTTCAAACTCCTCCACTTGCACTTACTAGCATACGCCCTGGCCATTTTGCAATAGTAATCCACACTCTCCTTTAGCTCCAATCCAAAACTGCTGGCCAATTTGAGGTCACTGAGTGCCGCCTCGCCCTCACCCAAACCAATGAGTATGGAGCAACGTGTACGATAGGCCAAAGCCAAGCTAAGACCATCATCTATACTCTCATCCACATTCCGTGCCGGGGCTCGCATCACCGCCAAATTCGCGGCCAACAGTGCCTGTTGCAGCAGCTCTCTCCTCGCCTCTTCCCCTCCCTCCATTGTGCTGCAGCTCATCAAATAGTACTTATCCGCCTGTGCTCGCCTCTGCGCAGAGAACAAAGCATCCTTCTGTTTGTATACAGGCTGGACATGCTCCAGCACTCCTAGCACTGGATCGCATACCTCACGATCACTGAATATGCTCAAGACAC
This sequence comes from Lordiphosa stackelbergi, assembly GCA_018904235.1. Classification (NCBI taxonomy): domain Eukaryota; kingdom Metazoa; phylum Arthropoda; class Insecta; order Diptera; family Drosophilidae; genus Lordiphosa; species Lordiphosa stackelbergi. The sequence goes on along the minus strand of JAEIFU010003284.1, from coordinate 26,505 downwards.
GCGCCGCATTCGATTTGAGTTTGCCAAAGTAATTCTGTAGCCACTTATCGCCGCATGCCTCACGCACATCCACACAGAACTCGTTGAAGAATCCCTTCTTCTCCGATTGAACGGTGCGCGTGGAACAGATCTGCTGGTAACTTGTATCGTACTCCATAATTATGTAAAAATTTTAAGGCAATTTTAAAGGGAAAACTTGTACTTTTCCGCGATTTTCACTGTGGGGGGAAACAGCTGGCGGAACGGTTGCCTCCAAAAATAGCACCGATCTTTGGCGTTGACTTCGCCGCGTTATAAATAATCGCACTGGTGGAGGAATATGAACGAACTACACGGCCACTATTTGTTTTGAGTTCCCACAATTCGATTTCGAAAGTTCGACCTAAATTTGGGATTGCGCTCGATTTGAATCGGAATTTGGATGCATTAAAAATTATTAGAAAATTCTCTGCAATCGCCTACATGGGTACCGAAAAAGTTGAACAAATCACCCATATAGTACAGAGATCAGGATTGACATGTATTGGGCATATACTTCGTATACTTGCAGGCAGTTCAAGGTCATTTTCAATTTTCGTCAAGCCCCTGCCGCCCCTAAATTGTAAGAACGTTATATCTCACAGTTTTTCTCGATAGATTATTTATTATAAAAAATTTTATATATTTATCAAAGGAGGAAAAAAAAAAAAAAAAAAAAAAAAAAAGATATAGTTTATATTTTATTGGTTGTTTGTCTTAAAATTTTTTCAAAACCTTATTTTTTTTGGAAAACTTTGGGGGGGGCCCGGAGGGGGAATATACCCAATAATATTTCTTCCTATTTTTTTTTTGTATACAAAACAACCCAATCTCAACGACAAAAATAGCGTTTTCGCGCCTCCATTATAAAATAAACAGAAAGGCTGGCCTCCGCTTTCAATTTTTTCCCAAATTGGCTTTTTTTGGGAACTAAAGCGTATGAGTCAGTGTGCGCGCACTTGCTGTGGGTATTTCGAAGTTGGGCCACTCGACTGCAATGCTCTTTTGTTTTTTGTTCAATGATTTAGTTAACGAGAAGTAATAATATAATACAGGACTTAGACAGTACGGCAAACGGCTGGGATAACAATTATCGCCTTTATCGACACAAAAATATCGATATATCAACAAATATATTGACAATCCTACTTCCGTGGACCCAGAGATAAGAGAAATGTCGTCGGTTAAGGAGTCTTCTGAGCCTGTTTGTAGCCAATTCGGATGCAAGTCTGTTGGTGTGGGCCACCAGTCGGTCATGATACCTGCTTGTATGCATATTGATTTTGGCGCATAATGGCAAAACATCCAAATCGCGAAATAAAGTTGTATGCCTTCACATACCATGGAGCGTTCGCGATGCGCGAGTACTCGGGTTATAGAAGATTCTAGTTGCTTGAGTGTAGGGGAGCACGCCTTACCCCTACACGGGATTCCCCAGGTTGAAGAAGGCACGATAATAGCCTTTAAGACAAGGGTGTTGGATCGCTGCTCGTACCTCATGGGATTTCCAGGACAGGTGGCAGGCCAGAGTCACACAGCAAGTTATTGAACGGCAGATTCGGAATTCAGGACTCTTGACCCTAGAAGTCGCACTCGGGCAACTTTTTCGCGTCTCTTAGCGAAGATGCTGTGTTGAGTTTTTGACGCCATCCAGGAACTGTTGGACCTTAGCAGATAATCTTCTGTGGCTATTCCGAGAACACTTCCCTGAGGTACCACCGCAAGAATGGTACGGAGGCTTGATCGCTCGCCCCTCAGCTCAACTGTAAAACGGCGCCCGAGGAAAAAAGAGGAAATCAGTAGATAATGGGCGAGTTCACCAGCATACACCAATCATCTAACAAAAATCATCAATCAAAAAATATGGCAATAAAGTTATCGATATATTTTTGCTGGCGGAAGGTTTGAATTTTGACAACAAATAGCTAATATAATTAAGAACTGACTACTAAATATCTATTCGGATCGGTTGATTTCATCTAGACATTGAGTTACCATTTGATTAACCATACTGAGCCATATCGCAGCTGATTATTTGGTAGAAAGCAAGTGCGTGCAAAACTGATCACGATAAATATGGTAAAGATATATTTCGGACCAATCAAACTCTGTAAAATCAAACTATAACATACTCAGTACCTCCAAAGTTTGTATATATCTTATCATTTTAAATAAAAAGCCACAAAATGTGGACAGTGCTTGCCCATCATAATTGTTTGTTTGTTTTTATAACTCGTCCGATCGATCCGTATCATCCAATCTTAACTACTCCTTTGTCACTTGGATAAATAATCTTAATTACTAAATTCTCTTAGAAGGTACGAACCATCTATCAAATTAGAACAGGCCAGGAATCAAAACTGCTATAAGAAGAACGAAAAAAGCTAGCTAAATCTCATTTAATGTTAAAATACATGAAGATCTAAATCGTTAATGAAAACATAAAGGATAATTCTTTGAAAGCGATAAGTAAAGACGAGTTGGAAATATAAGGACTAATTTCCATCATAAAGTAAAATATCGATTGTTAATTGCATTAAAGCTTTTGATGGCGAAAAGCGTTTACCTAAAGATAAATATTGGAATATTTATCAGGAAAATCAACTTAAGCAATTCCAGCCACACAAGTGTCAGTAGAACGAGCATTTTCCACATGAAACTTGATTTACGAGAAGCAATATCGATGAAAATTTAGTGTGAGATATATTATTACTAAATCTTAACTCAAATTCCATCATATTGAACTAAATTTTAGTTCTTTAAACTCTATATATCACGTGCTGTTTTGAAATGCAATAAATCGTATGGAAATATTCTTCATTAAATAACACAGTCTTAAAGATATCGTTATGTTATCAAAGCAAATTTGAGTTTAATAAAAAAAGAAATGTTTATTATATAATAAATAAACTAAAAACCTGACTACACAACCTAAACCTAACCTAAATAATTTAACTAAATGTCTCAAAAAATACATTTCTTTAGTTTGTTAAATGAATACAGCGCAAACCGAACCGAACCGAAACCGCGGTTCAATTTCGGTTTCTTCTAGGTCGCACATTATTCGCAATCAGAAGAAATTCTCCAAATGTCTAAAAAAGTTTTTCGTAATTCCGTGAAACAGTTCGAACAGCTCTAAGTGGAGGCGAATAACTTACAAATTTCACCACGAAGGTAGTGAATATCGGCATTGTGATCCTCAGCCTCGAATGGTCCGGTATGTGGTGCGTCTCAAAAACCTTGTCGTTCTCCTAAATTGTACGAAATTGGATCTCGTTTTTCCTTTTCGGTAGTGAAAATGCAAATATGCCAAAAATTCTCCATTTTGTGCCTAATGCTTAATTTGCTGTTGCTTTAACATAACGCTCACTTACTGCAAAACTTTAATAACTCAAAATAATCGATTTTATTAAAATCGCGCTTAAAGTTCTTAATGCGAAAATTATTTTCGAGTCAATCTAAGAAAATATTTTATATTTAAAATTCTCATTAAAGAAATTCGACAATATGATGTTTTAACAGTAAACCGAACGATATTCGTCTGCAGGACAACAGAGATATGTCGCTCTTGTTCGAACATTTAAATTAGAGTTCCTATCTTCTGTGTATAAAAAGAACCCCCAGCGGCAGCGACATCGACACACCGACATTCTAGCTTATACTGCTCTCTTTTGCAACAACAAACCAGTGCTAAATGAGCGCGCTTTCGCGTGGCCAAACACACACACGCAACGCCAAAATAAGCAGGTGTGTTTTGACGATCCCTGATCTAAATGAACCTGTAACAGTTCATCTTACTCAGAGAGTACAAAACGATTTCAATATGTAAATTGTACGCAATGTAGAACACGATAGGGCGAATATTTCTGGATCATTTACTTTAAAATTCATGTTTTATAGAGTTAGGACAGTCTTGAAGTAAGTCTCTGATATAGTAGCTTACCGTAAAATCCCACATTCCGTTGATGCGTTTCATTTGACGTATGCCAACACATTTCCGTTGTAATAGTAATATGTAGATTTTATTTGTAACTTTTGAATTGGGCTTATAAATCACATTAAATAATTTATTTTAAAAATTAGCTAAAAGTACAAAAATATAACAATATATTTATACGTGTATAGATATATTCAGTATTTGTTGTAGTTTTATATATATGTATAAGTAAGAATGTTGAACAACTCAAGTTGCATATTTTCTTTGCCTGGAATAATCTTTAATTCAGTTTTCGACTAGCATATTTTTAAGTGTGTAGAAGAGAGTTGGTAAGTAAATACAGAGACAAATTTTCTTAATTTAACCCTAAAGGCCAGCTGTGGAAGTGTGGGTAACTGAAAGGGAATATAAAATAATAAAAATTCCAATAATGTTTAATTCAATTTGCGTTATTTATTTGTATCTTGATTTTCCATGATAAAGTTTTGTGATTAAATGAGAGAGTGTGAGTTTTGTGGTACAAAATGCAAAAGGAAAATTGAAATTGTTACTAAAAAGAAGGTACATAAAATTCAATTGGCTAATTAAATGTAAGTTTAATTCATAAACAGTTTCAGCAGCATGAGACGAACTTGAAAGGGAAATAAATTATATATTCTATTGTGTGTTTCTTGGGTTGGTTAATCTCGAGAAAGTGTGTCACTAAACTTAACAAATAAAATGCTACAAAAGTTCAGCCTCGCCCTCGAAGCGCTTGGGTCGATATTTAGATATAGGTAAGATGTATGTAAGTTATGTTATAAGCTATATTATCATCACATTTCAAACGTTAAGTGTTCATCTTATTATTGGTTTTAAGCTAAGCAAATACGAGTACATCATAGTTTTTATGTCTTTTGCTTAAACGCGCTGCCAGATTATGCCCTCGCCTACTACGTACCTCTAGTTAAATAAATTAGCACTTAAAGTTAACCCACTCTGGGCGTAGGATGACTTAAGACATTTTGGGATGTGTTCACGCCATCGGTTTTGTTTTTACAAATAAATTAGCCGTAGTATCACTTATTTTGTATTTTAAGAAAATAACCAAAACTAATTCAACTATAAATTATCAAAAAATAAACAGGATCTATACCAAAGAGCATGGAAGAGGCCACACAGCAGAGAGCCTAGGTACTATACAAAAAGAATTGGAGCACACACCGTCCGCCCGGCAGACAGTTGACGACGACGGTTAACGTTAACCTCTCACGACATTTTAATGCCCAAAGCCCGGCTTGAGTATTCGTAGACCACATAGCTAATGGAAACGGCAGGCAGCACTTTGAGAAAATTGGGCGTAATGCCCCGGTACAGTCCCGTTAAGCCCTCCTGTCGCACAATCTTGCGAAATAGTCCCGTCATGGTCTCCTCGCTGCTGTGGGCATCGCTGCTTTTCAGGGGTATCTGGGTTTTGCGTAGTTTGTGGGTGTTGCACATGGTTTCGGCGGCTGTAAAGGAAGACACAAATGAGTTTAGCAAATCGATTTGGTTACCCACACCACAATTCTTACCTTGAGCCTGTAGCCGCGTGCGCACCAAAGCCAAAGGATAAGAGCACAGTTGTCCCAAGGCGCTGGATGTACTGCCGCAGGCGAGCAGAACCAGAAAACTGGGCTGTTCGTTGTTATCATGACTGGCTATGTAACGCCGCTTCAGGGTCTCATAGACGGCCAAATCAATGCCCGCATAGGGCAGGATACCCAATATATTGGGCACATAGCCGCGATAGAAACTGCGTGCACCCTCCTGTCTGTAGATTTTGGCCGCTGCATCGGCTATGCCCGCATATTGGCCCGTCTTGCGCAAAGCCAGGCGAGTCTTTAATACTTCCATGGGATAGATAATGGTTTGAGAGATGCCACCCGCTGCCGCACCAGCATAGAAACGCTCCACAATGCTCATCTGTCGTGTGGCATCCTCGCCACGTATCAAACGCTTCATTTGCTCATAGGCGGCAAATTTAAGCGCTGTTTCGGGGGCAATTTTGAGTACATTAATGCCATTGCCACGCCACATGCTGCGTGAGCCACCCTCCTTAAGCATGATTTGCATACACTCTGAGATTCCCATTCTGTGTGTTTGTACCTGGTGGAAAATAGGGAAATAGGGTTAGTGAAGGGAGGGAAGAAGTAAATGATTAAACTAACCTGCAAATACACTTTGATTCGATCCAAGGGGGCGGTGCAAGTTCTTGATACTGCTCCAGCTATGCCACCGGCTACCAGGTGTCGCCACCACAAACCCGTCTGCATTTCCTTTTGTGTGAAGTCATCAGGTACATTCATATCCTCGCCAATGTCGAGGTACTGCAAGGATTAGAAAAGAAATTTTGGGGTTCAATTAAGGCAAAGTTTAAAAAAGAAGCCAGGTTAATTAGTGGACTACATTTATGGAGCTATTTGTAGGGAATCAAACCGAAACATATTAGCATTAAGGTACCGAAACTGGTGAAACTTTCCCACACATTCGACAAAAGTGCTTTAAAAATAGTTAAGAATGAGCTTCAAATGAAAAATATGCACATAAAAACGAATCTTTAGTAGATAAAACAATACAAAAAGAAGAGTTTAAAGAAGCAAGTGGTTGAAGGGTTAAGGAACATCGGTTAAGATGTCACAAGAAACAAAAAGAACTGAAAATGTTTAATTTCTTGAAACATATTCCAAGAATTTCGGTTTTCCGTTAGCGAAACTATGTTTTCTTAAGTCAGAAATTGAGCTCACATCTTTTCTGCCCATAATTTTGATCTATTTGGTATGGAAAATTTTATCATATCCTTTTTGAAGCAAAAACTGAACAGCAGATCCATTTGGTATTAAATTTTATCATATTCATTTTTTTGATATTATAATATTAATTTTTCATATCCTTTGGATGATTTTCAGCTCCATTGGATGATCATTTAAGATCAATTTAACATTAAGGAACATTCAGGGTTAAGGAACATCGGTTATGATGTCACAAGACACAAAAGGAATTGAAAATGTTTAATTTCTTGAAACATATTTCAAGAATTTCGGTTTTCCGTTAGCGAAACTTTGTTTTCTTAAGTCAGAAATTGAGCTCGCATCTTTTCTGCCCATAATTTTGAAGCAAAAACTGTACTGAAAGATCCATTTGGTATAGAAAATTTTATCATATCCATTTTTTTGAAGCAAAAAACTTCACAGAAGATCCTTGGATAAAATTTTATCATATCCTTTTTTTGATATTAAATTATACATTTTTCATATCCTTTGGATGATTTTCAGCTCCATTGGATGATCATTTAAGATCAATTTAACATTAACTGAATATTATTTCTAGCCCAAATCGTCCAATATAATCCAAAATAATTTCCTTTCGGTTGCAAAAATTTTAAAATATCATCTTCGGTTTGATACCCTGTAATCTACTTTATTCAGGATTTGGGATTTTAAACCCATACCCGCATATTTTGCTCATCGGGTATAAATATATGCATTGCTAACGATAAGAGCCATTCTTGCACGCCTGCCTGAAAGTATGCAGCAAATTTTAATGGTCTTCTTCATCAATCAACCCTCCGCCGGCCTTCTCCCAAGCAAAATGCATTTTCTCTAAAAAAAAGAAAGAAAACAAAAAAAAAACCAACAACAAGCTACCAAAGCAAAAGCTTCTACACACGCGCCAAATCAAGCATGTACGGAAACGCAAAAACTATGCAATAGGCTAAGGTTATATCATGCATTCGCAGTTTGCATTGAATTTTGTGTGTGCGCTACATTATATAGTATTTAATTTGTGTGACATGCCCCCACAAAAAAACCAGACACATTTAGTTTGTGTCTGTGTCCCCCTTGGGTTGTGTAATTTGGCACATTTTTGTAGTTGTTTTTTGGTTGCTTTGAAAACATATTGTTTCCGCAACTTTTAGCACTTCTTGAGATTAGAAATGAGAAATGTATAGCTTTAGCTGATAAGTTGCTAAATACTAGAAAGCTGTCTGAACTTGATAACCGCCGACACGGGCTGAGTCTTGTGATTTCATTAAGCTTTTGGGGTTTTTTTTGTCGTTTTCAAACAAAGAAACTTGATTTGGACAGAAAAATTTGATTTATTATGTTTAAATTAAAATTTTGACTATTTTTTTCAAAGAGTTTGTTTGATCATTTCAAACATCAATTCATAAAGCGACCCAGACAATTTTAAATTTTATCTCTGAATTATAAATGCCTGTTAAAGGAATGTTATTTTGATCCAAAAGTCCTTCTTGAGAGGTTAATGTATGGGGTAACATTATGAAAGAAACTGGGCAATCAGAATATCTTTGAAGTGAGACCCCACACGAACCGAACTGAAGTGCTGCGCATCACGGTTGCGGCCGTTCCTGCGCATAGACTATTATTACGCTGCAGCTTATAAACATACCGCAATTGATGACGCTATAAAATAAAGATTTGCTTTATTTAATAGCGCTCAGGCATAGCACAGACCTAAGCATAGTGCAACAACAACTTCAAATGTGTTCTCTATTAATTTTCTTTCCTATGCCTCTCGAAAATTCAAATTCAACAACAAAGATGTGTTAGCGAAGGTTTTGTTGTTGGCGGCGAATGATTTCGTGCGTGTCAGACAGCCACAAGCACACACCCACAAACAAAAATACCTTTTTCTATTTATCAAGGGTTTTGTTGTTGTTTTACAAATATTTTCTTCATTTGTATTTATACGCAGCCGTTAGCTGGCTTTTCTAAGCTGTATCTCTGATAATTTTTCGTCTCTGGATGCATAGCAATTTTATTGTTTCTCTTAATCTAGTTCCGGCCAATAATGTACAACAGCTTCATTCTCGAAGTAGAAAAGAGGCTTTGGCCTAGTTTAATAAATTACGGACCGTTTTTACAACTCTTGGAGAGCGATTGAATTTATTTAGTTTTAAGTTCAAATGAAGGAAAAAAATGTGAAATATTTGGAAAATGTTTCAAAAAAATCACTTTGAGGAGTCTTTTTCGAGTCGCCTTGGATTAAAAGAGATTGATGATTAAAAGAAGACTCGAAAATGAATCGTGCATATGCTTAAAATTCATTGAAATAAGACTAACAAAATGTAAAAGCAATCGAAAATTGATCGCGCGGGTGATTGAATAGTGATTGTTTTTGGTCTCGAGTCGAAACTGATGGAAGAGTCACAAACGACTCTTTCAGAGGAGTCGCGGCTAGGGTACCATTTTCTCCCGACGAAAGATTCATTTCGGATCGGAAAACGAGCGCACTTGTGACTATTTTAATCAGTAAAAGGAGTCGAAAAAGACTCGAATATGATCAAAAATTTTTTAAAATGCTGGCTGGGTTACTATGGCTGAAAAATTCCCCAATTTGGTAATTTTTTATCAAAATTTGGACAAATTATTTGCCTGTCTGTATTTAGTTTATGTAATTTGTTATTTTATATGACAGATACAGCTATCTAAAAGATGAGATATCGGTTCTTAGGGAGCGCGCACACATGCGACTGAAAGATGAACTGGCGGCAAAACTTAGGGCTGATCTGGACAAATAACCACGTTCCGTGCAAGCTAGTGTGCACTTCCATTGGATTGATCTTTAAAATTCAGTCGTACGTAAGCTCAGCTTGCTGACGTACTAAAATATCATTTCAGTCATCTTCTAATTGCTTGTGTGCATGCGCCCTTAAAGTAATAATTTGATCCTCAGTTCATCTTTGGAAACTTTCATTTTGGTTTCCCCCACGGGGGAGGGGTGAAAAAAAATAAAAGAATTGGAGGGGCTTTGTCAATCGGCAAAAATTTGATTAAATTATTGCCAAAAAGTGGAGCATACATTTAAAAGAAGAAAAAAAATAATTTTTTGATTATATTATGATGGGAGATAAAGCAATAGGTCTAAAGCGAAAATTCATTTCAGATTATCTCTAAAAATTTTTTAATTAAAATTTTGCTAAATTATCTGCCTGTGTGAACTTAAAGCTTTAAAGCTAACGAACTAGGGAAATTAAAAATGCGGATCTCGTCACTTTGGCTATGTCTGCAGGTGTCTTGCGTACAAAAGCCACGTAATTTTATTTTGGGTGTTACTTTTATCAATTCAGACTTAACTGTTTTTATTTAAATATTTTTCAGTGTGACCATATGCGCCATACATAAAAATACATAATTTGGTTAAGCATGTACATTTGGTTGAACAAAATGGGGATGAAGTAGATGGTAACAAAGGAACCATCTGACCTTGAACATGAGGAAATTAAATACAGTAAATATACCTAGATTTGTAAAAACAGTAACATTAGAACTTAGGGCCGATATTACATCTCCTACATAGGCCTGCCACATAAACTAACATATAAGAGAGTAAATTGTAAGTTTATCTGACACATGAGAGCTACGTTGATAAAAGTTTTCAATTTCAAATATATTTTTAAACAAATAAAAATGAAAAGATGAAGAAATTTCACTTTACGCAAGTCCACAAGCTAATATATAATTTTAACAAGGGCAGGTGGGCGGTAGCCCTAGCTCTACGAAAACTCGAATTAGCGAACTTATTGAGCTATAGTGTTAAATATCGCGATCTTCATAATATTAAAGCTTTTATAAAAATAAATCAATAAAAATACATTGAATATTATTGCAACAATAAAACGCTGCATTATTCCCCTTTATTTAAGAGTTAACTGCTTCAAAATTTATATTTAACTTCCGCAAATTTATGAATTTTTTTAGATGCAGTCGAAAAACGACTTCCATTATTCCCCATCCATTATAACTTTTTTAAGCATAATTTGTTTAAATCATCAAATCAACTGAACCTGATATCATATATTTTTCTCTGCACTTTAATAGGCGTAATGTTGCGTTCGGACTGTGGAAATGCCTTTATTTATTTGAGGCCACGATACTGCCATACTAAAGTATAATCATTAATGCGGTTTATGTAGTGAGCCATTTTGTGTTAAAATTGTTAAGTTACCTAGTGTGGGTTGTGGTTCACGAGAGTAAAAATATTATTTAATTCCCATTTTTCTCCTACGCGTTTCAACGTTTGTAACTTTTTCTTCAACGACGGTCCTCTTTATGAACCGTTGTGGTTCATGAGAATAAAAACATTATTTAATTCTCATTTTTCTCCTACGCGTTTCACGTTTGTCTTCATAGGTTCTTTAATGAATTCTTGAAAAAAAAAAAAAAAAAATATATAAAAAAAAAAAAAATTTAATTTTCAATTTTTCTCCTACGCGTTTCAACGTTTGTAACTTTTTCTTCAACGACAGTCTTCTTCATGAATCGTTTTGGTTCATCTAAAACCTTTGTAACGTCTTTCTTCTTAAAAAGTCTTGGGAATTAAATAATGTTTTTATTCTCATAAATCACAACGGACAAAAAACCCATACAAGGTAACTCAACTATAATCATTAAGGTTAAGAATTTTTGTATCAAAAATAAATTCAAATATTTTTGGTATAATTTTCCATAAAAAAATCACAATTTTCAATTTCAAAATTTTTGTAGGTACGAATCGAAACGGTATCAAAGTGTATACTCAAAGAGTCGAAAGTGGTTTGGCCTAGGGTTAAGGTCGACATTGAGTTGAAAATATTGATTTAGTAAAAGACAAAACAAAACTCTATGTTTCTTCAAGCCCTAATCAACACGCAACCCAAGCTCCTTTAATAAACTTAACCCCTAGCAGATTGTTCATTCATTTTTGCATTTACCCCGCAAAATTTTCAAGGTGAAAATAATTTAACAAACAAACAAACAGCCAAATGGAAAAAGTTCAATTGCCTTTGTTGGCGTTAAAGGCCATTAAAGTACATTTATTTTTTTATACACAAAAACAACATAAATTAATAATACAAAGTAAAATGTGGCAAAAATGTTGAAAATATTTGACACATTTTACAAAAGGAATTTGTGTATCACATGCTGATGTTTTTCTCCCTAATAAAAGTGTGAACTCTTTTTTTTTTTGGGGTGGGGAATGTTAATTGGTAGCTTAAATGCGATTTTTGGAAAATTTTCAAAGTCATTCTCATTCGTCCATCAGGCACATGACAGTGAAAAGCTTTATATCTCTGTGTGTGTGCATGATGGCTATTTATATATTTTTGGTTGACAAATGTGAAGGAAAATGTGTTAAAACATCAAATCAAAACTGGTTAGTCCAAGGCAAGGTCCAACAAATTGTGTCATTGAATGAGGAATGCAAGACATGAAGGCAGTTTTGAATGGGAGAAGTTGACTCACAATTAGTTCAGCCGAAGCCATATTTATAAGTGTTTATTGTGTGTGTGTTTTTCCCCAAAAACTGTGACGTCAGCCACACTGGGCCAGACGTAGACGTCAACGTCAACAAATTCAAGTAAGTAAATACTGTAATGTAAGCAGCAAAAGATCAACAAGTTTATTTTTTTAAATATAGAAATATATATATAGAGACGTCACTTTGGGGGCCTGACCGGGTCCCCGGCTGCTTGGCAACAAGCAACTCAACCAAACTCTAGATTGTGCGAGAACGCGGCGAAGAGAGAATTCCATATGTGTGAGCGTAACCAAAGTATGTCGACGATCGAAGTCAAGAGACCAGTTCCATATCAGCTTGACGGACGCTGTTGCCAGGCGCCCCAAAACGCGCTGAACTGGTACGTAACCTCTGCAGCAGCTGCATGAAACGTGCAACTCTTGTAGCAAATTGTGGCTCATATATTTATAGCCAAGAGCAAAGAATTCCAGGGCAACGATAAGATTACCCTCACATTTCAAATGAGTCAGCTTCCGCTGGCGGGCTCGTCCGTCTTAATACTATACACCACCAATTTATATAGATTTATGGGACTACCTACCCTGCCCATCATATCACGAAAGATGACTACAAAATCCTCCATCATGTCACCAGCGACTGCCATTTGTTGTATGTTATGGTAATCGGCTGGCAAGTTGTAATGATAAGTGCTATTTCGCAGCATTTTGTTGAGTGATTCCGGATTCCGTTGTGGCTTTCACTGGTTATTGCAACACACACACCAAATTGCCCACTTTCACTTGCAGTCTCTTGGTTATCTTTGGTTAAGGGAGTTGTGTATCTGTGTGTTGATTCGCCAACAGAACGCGTCACTTGGTAACAATTCGCGTTAACAGTTGCTTCCGAAAGAACACAAAAGACAATCTCCGCCTCAAGCCTCAATTATATAATATCGCTTGAGTTTTTAACGCGCGAACAGCAACCTACGCGTGAGCCAGCTACTACAAGACTGCCGGAGCAAAACGCCAAAACGATCGTTTTTGCCGAAGCTTCGCGAAGTCTCCTCGTTTGTCGGGGGCGCAAAGTGCAAAATGGCTCTCTCTGCTTTTCTCTCTCCCTTTAATTTTTGATTTTTGCGGCGCGTGTGGGGTGTCTAAACACAACCCCCTTTGATAATTGGACGTTAATTAGAGCATTCCTCCCTCCACATCACGCATACGACATGATATCTTTAGACAATGGGCCAGACAGAGTTGAAATGTTTACACGTTTTTGCTTGAATTTTCCGCCTGCTCAACCGGTTCGCAAAATCAAGGGCGATACTTTTATTGATAGCCACATGACGGGCATATGACGGTCGGAATCTCATCTCTGTGTACTGCGTCGTTGGGTGTGTTAATTGCTAAAGTTTACAACACTCGGGATTTAACTACGTCACTGAAGATAAGCCAAGACCTGAGTGTGTTTTTTAAAGATTCGCCCTTTCCCTGGATTAAGTCATTTCATTTTAGACTTGGGGATTTTCGGCTTTAACTCTCTGGGGTGGGGGTTTCACCATTTGTTTCTTAAGAAATGCTTAACAAAGTAAGAAAACATATGGGGAAATGATGACTAAACTGCATTGATAACAAGTGATAAAGTTGGTCAAATATGACTATTATTCATGAGCAAAAAACCATACAAAAAACTCCACAAAATTGTGCTCAAAACATTACAAATATATTATACAAATTCCCGCTGACGAAAAATAATTACCCAAAACATTCCTACAAAATCCGACTTTCAACTCAATCGGATGAAAAATAGGATTTTTAAACAAAATTTTCTGGGAATTTTCTCACCAGGTGCTGATTTTCCTACATCTACTACTCTGTATCTAATATTCTACTCGAACATTATTCTTACAAACCGAGTTTTAAGAGACTCGGTTGAGATAATTTAAAAAATAATAATATAACTCTCTACAAATAAAAATCGGATAAAAAAAATGGATTTTTTCACACAAAATTTTTCGAGAGGTTTCCCACCCTAGGGGCTGCTTTCCACCATCAGAAAATCAAATTTATTGCTTACTGAACTTTCCGGTAATTTTTCGAAAATCAGACTGACAAATTATTTTGCATACTCTTCTTACAAACCGAGTTTCAAGACAATTCGATAAGAAATAATTTTTTTCCATTCAAAATTTTCCGGCAATTTTCACAACCTAAGCCGGATTTTCCAACATCGCAAAGGAAATCATCTTAAAACCCGAATTTCAACTAAATTGGATGAAAAAACAGGATTTCTTATACAAATATTTCGTGAATTTTTCCACTGAAGGGGCGAATTTTTCAGCATCAGCAAATAAAATTTATTTGCTGGGGGCGGATTTTCCAAAATTGAGAAATAACTTGACAAATTATTTTTCATAAAAAAGACTCTGTGCAAAGTTTCAGCTCGATAGCATTAAAACTGAGAGACTAGTTTGCGTAGAAATAGACAGACGGACAGACAGACGGACGGACAAAGCTCAATCGACTCAGCTCGTCGTCCTGATCAAGAATATATATAGTTTATAGGGTCGGAAATGATTATTTCTATGCGTTGCAAACTTCTGGCAAATTATAATACCCTTTGCAAGGGTATAACAACGGTTGAGATTATAACTGAAAGTTACTTAACACAATCAGTTTAAAGGCGTCCCTGAACCCATTTTTCTGACTAAAACTACTTTTTCGACCGATTGCTCCTATGACAGCTATCTTCCGATTTAAATCAAACTTGACATTGAAATTGTGTGGTAGTATATAATATTGATCTGCACAAAGTAAAGGAGCGATAGCATTGAAAACACAAAAAGTTGTTCTCACTAAGACTTATTTTCAGACATAGCTTTTGTATGGCAGCTATACCATACCATCACCATCTATTGGCGCCAGCTGTGAAGTAATCTAGCCATGAAAAAGCAAATTCTCAAACTTTGCCGTTCGATTTGGCGTTAAACTGTGCGAAAAATTTAAAGCACAAACACCAAGAGATTGAGAGAAGCTTGGCTTGGCCCCGCTGGAGGAGCTGTATAAACCCATTTTACATTTACCTAGTCAGACTAGGGTTTTGGTCGGAAGCTGGGTTCAGATTTCCAAAAAGGTCGGCAAAAATTTTATACTATGTACCAAAAGTACACAGAGTATATTAAGTTTGTGCAAAAGTATGTAACAGGGTAGGAATCATTCCGACCCTTCCAAACATAAGATATTTTCCATCTTAAAAGCGGTGTTTAGAATTCAATTTTAAATTCAAATTTAACAGTCGGTGTGGACCTAATTAGATCAATCTGAAAGCGTTACGTTGCTCATCGCAGTTTTGAATGGCATTGTCAGCCGCTTATGTCTACAGCAGAGTGTGTGTATGATGAATTGAGTGAAAGTTGCGAAAAAAAGCTATAATTTTTGCTTAAAGGTCAATTTGTTCTTTGAGTCGATTTCAAGCTGGATCCCAGGAACATTGAATGATTTGGTCCGCTTTCAGTGAATCCTTAGTAAATGTGATGCCGCATCCGCCTTTGCAAGCTTTGTACGTTGTCTTTGCACATCAATCCTAGTGTAGCCGCCAGCAGGAACACCTTTAAAGTGAGACACCAATGGACTCACCTTTCGACTCACGTCTGCCTTGCAACTCAACTCAACTTTCTATAAAGTATATATATTCTTGATCAGCATCAACAGTCGTGTCGATATATCCATGTCCGACTCGTCTGTCCGTCCGTATGAACAAACAGGGTTTGAGTCAAGATTAGCCCAAACTTTGGCAGAAACAGTGTTAGAAACAGTCAAGAACATTCAACATATTTTTTCTCATAATATTTGAGAATATTTCAATCTTGTTTTGAGTTGACAGCAACCTGTTTTCTGTGCAAGTTCTTTTCCTCTGTGTACATTAGGTTGGACCCCTATCTGATACTTTTGATGTACAATAAGCATAAAAAGCAGGAAAGTAAACAAATTCGAGTTTAAACGGACGCGAATAGTCTCTAAAGTTTTTGTATTTAACCCATACACAGTGTTGCCTATAATCATTCTTTTTTTATTTATAAATAGTCGGCGTTGATTTTATTCGAATGAAAAATAATATCAATAAAATAAAATATTAAGACAACTACAATGTGTTATTTCAAAAGATGACAGCAATAGAAATAAACAAATAATTTCGTTGTAAAAATTTGGTTGAATTTTTATTCAAACTTTTAGGCTCTTTCGCGCTCATTTAATATTAATATAAATATTTTTGATTTTCACAATTTTAATTATAAACCAAATATTAGCTTTGGGAATGCTGAGACTGTTTTTTTTCATTTTGCATATATGAACGAGAATTGGTTTCCCTTTTTCCAACTTGACTTTTGCTTTATTTCCATCTCGAAATCGCAAGTTAAATAGGATTTCGAAAACTACAATACAATTATGTTTTCCAGTTATAAAACAGGGTGGTTATTTAAAAATTTGAAATTTAATTTTGCCATAAAAAACGGTTCGTTATTTTTCAAAGGTTGAACATTTATTGAAAAGGTTGGTTCATGTCATTTATTCATAAAAAATAAATTCGATCAAATGACCACCTAGGCTGACTTGGCAATGTTTTCGGTCGAGCGCACCGGACGATTACATACACGGGTTGTAAACCAACCACCAACATTCCAGTTTCACGAATTAATCCACAAATTTAGTTTCGGAACATTTATTTTGTTATGTTTTTTTTTTTTTAAATTTCACACAGTTTGGAGATATGTTTTTTATATTTTCCAACTTTCTTCAAGCGAATAGGGGACCCATTTCGTAAATGTCAAAGTTTTTTAACTAAATATAAGTCGCTTTCCGAATGATATTTGACTTTTTAAAGTCAAGTTATGAATAGTTTAAATTCCAAACACCAGATGGTGTATCCCTGTATCAGGAAATTTATCAAACTTCTTTAGAAATTGACTTAAATCATTAATTTTTGTATACATTGGGTCCGATCGGGAAGTTCATGGTTTGGTTTGAGGTACAAAAAACCCGAACCTAACAGGTTCTCTAGTGTTCGGGTCGGGACCGTTCTGTAGACTTGGTAAAAAAGGCTTTAGTCTTGGTAAAAGGCCTTCGTTTTTGCATCACAAATTAGCGGTTCTATTCAAAATGCCTAAATATGTGCGTCTCTGAAAAGGCGATTTATACCTTTTGCTTAACTGGACATTTTCTTGTATGCGGGACCTACTAAGAAAATTTTATAAGGTTTGATTCATCGTGTAAATTCCGAATTATTATTCTGTACGGATTTTGAGTAAGAGGCAAAAATATCAAAATTCGGCTAATCGAAAGATTAAGGGTGCCTTGCTATTACCCACTTGTTTTCCCCTTAAATTTCTAGATATGGATTTGGACGATATGGGGTTCCAAAAAATGCCACATGCCAAGAAACTGATAAGGTAATCCGATTTTTTGATTAAGCTAGGCAAAATTATTTGTATATCTGATAAGATTAATTAAGCGAACCATTGGTATAAAAAAAAAAAAAACAGTTCAAATATAATAAATTTTTATCAACTAGAGAGTTAGTTATGGGATTATCAACTCCACAGCTGACTAAGCGGACGCTGTGCCTTTTCCCTGAAGACGAATCCCGAAGGGGTTTGAAATATATTGGAAAATCAAAAACTCGTGTTTGTTTGTTTGTTTTTAATAAGCACGTAAAAACATTGACCTCGAGCCAGCTAAAAAAATCCCAAATAAAATATGGGATGCATAACCGGTGTGGTTCAAGGTTCACAAAATGGATATTCAGTGTTTCAGTGAGTCCAGCTTGGTAAATAATCGGACCTGTTGCCGTTAAAAAAACTTGACAAAATTTTAAGAGCAGACATGCAGAAGTTATCCCAAAGGTAACAGGATTGGTGATAAAGCGGACTACATTAGTTGCTCTGAGCACTTCGTAAACGATGAGTTACTATTCGATATATTTCAAAATATCTATGAAATTAAAATAAAGCTTTTTTTGCGGTTTTACGTTTAGCTTTTTGAATGAATTGCTTTCGGTAAAAGTTCGATTGCGAGAACCTTTAAATAGCTGTACAGACAACCTGCTCAATTTCTAATGAAAACTGTTTTTTCCACCTAGCAACCTGCTTATCAACAAAAATAAGAGACTTTAATAGCTAACAGGTTCATATATGGAAATAAAAGTACAGACCCCTAAGTCCGATCACATTTAATAGAAACAAAAGCGATAAGCAAACAAAAATTGAGTGAAAGCCGCAGACACACCCATTTCTTGAGGTCAATAAAAGCCACAACAAGTGGTGTAATAGCTCAGCAGGTTATTTTACTTTTATTAATTTATGATTCTCAATAAGAAACAGTCAATTGAATGAATCAATTGGTCTTTGTTTTGAAAAGAAACAATAAAGAACAATTGAGTCACCTCAGCAGAGACGATCGATAACAAAACTTACTTACGACTTTGCACCCGCGATGCAATCAGCGGCTTATTTAAGCCGTTTTCCATTATTTCTAATCATGCAAGCTGTCAGCTAAGTTGGCTAATTTAGAAAGGAAAATCACAGAGCGCGCAAATATTTGTTTTGCGACAGAAAAACACACGAGCAGCTCTTATCAGCCCGCAAAAAGTTTCCAATCTTCATGCAAAAGGTCCACTAACTAGGCAAATCAATCATCATCGTTTCAGAGGCGTACGCACAGACTTCAATGGCAACTTAATTACCCACTTGGTGCGCAGGCTTCGTTTTCCTTTTACTTCTACTTTTACTTTTGGTCATTTCATTAAGCTAAGAGCGTGGTACTAAAAATAGCCTCAGCAACCAAAAAAATAAAAAAAAAACCGGCTAACTGATAAGCTTCACAGCCAGTTGACCTTAAGAATCTAGATCTCGAAATGCTGGAGAGCAATGAGCTGGAAATACTCTTCGGTGTTTTAAGGCAAGCAACAACGAATTGAATTAAATTGTTGATTTTCGAACGACGGAACAGTTTGTGTAAACAAAATGATTATACCTGTCTGTCTGCCCCCGCCTAATCAAAGTGTTATTACAGTGCAAAAATGACCTGTGATAAGATCCATTATCATCATCATCATTGCGAAGCGAAAGTTTAAACTGAAATGATGAAATCAACGCAATGTTTTGCGTATGCTTCGAGAGAGAGAGGAAGCTTTTGTTAAAAGCTTGTGATTAGCTCTCGTAGTTTAGGTGCGTTAAACGGGTCACTAAGCAGGGGGGAGGGGAGGAGAGTGCCTTGAGTTGATTTCGATGGTCAATCCTGTGCTTTATACATAAACGACTGATAAGATTGTAGGCTAAATTGCATACAAACAAAAACACAAAAATCCCCTTCTCCGTGTGCTCAAACAAAGAAATCATGTTAATTTCACGGACCTCACACCCATAGATCTTTGAACCCATCTAATCGTCCTTGACTGGAACAAGGCATAATCCTTTCAAACTCTTACCCATTGCCGATTATTTTTCTTTCTTTAGTGGATCCAACCACTAAGCGACTTTTTGTGACTCAATTAAGATCCTTTTTTAAATTTCAATATCCTTTCGACAATTTTCAGCTCCATTGGATATTAATATTCAAAAACGGATATGGGCATTTCAATGACGTCGGAACGCATAATCTACGCAATAAAATTTTAAAAATGTCAAAATAAAACGGATTTTTATTTTCACAATAGGCTTAACTTATAGCTCTTCAACAGCCCTACAATTGGTGCAAAGATTGATTTTTGGGCAAATTTTTGCTTTCGAGATAATTGGAAAAAAAACATGACATTCGCACGGGACAAATACAGAAGTGGAATACAGATTTTAGATAGCGAAAGTACATGTAATCGATAGTCACTTGAAACCAAATATCTCCAATTGGGTGATCAATGAGATAAATTTTTTATTTGTTACGATATTTCACATGAATAGAATCAATTTCATACATATAAGATGCCTTTTCAAACGTATTCAGATATCCAAGCTGAACAAAATTGTTTCTATTCCTGGGAAATAACTTACCAACCTAAAAAATTTTTCTATCTGAGTATAGGCCGTAATGTAAGATTAGCTTACATTAGTTTAATCTGATTGTTTCCCTATGAAAATGTGATACAATATAGTGTTTTTAACCACTTTTAATTTTTTTGCCAAGGTTGACCTTTTGGTGGAAATGACGATATTCATAGAAAGGCTGCGAATCGGTCGGTTCGGTATTTTTGGATCACTCAAACCGCACCATGAATCGAACACTTTAAATAAACCAAACACCCCAACCAGTGTCTCGTAACGAACGCGCAAAAGGACCAAAACGCGTAGGTGGAAAATTGAAAATAAAATTTTTTTTTTTGGGAGCAAATATGACGGCCACTTTGACTAAAATCAATGCAGATCGCTAAACCCTTATATGTTTAAAAAATATTGAACGCAGGCCCATTAATATTTGTAATAAAAACAAAAACTTTCTCCTATTAAAAACAAACAAACCGAAATACCCTTTAAAGGGAGCCAGAGTTATCACTTAACGAAGTTCAGACTCTGGCAACAGCCAAAGACATAAATAGGCAATAATAGCTAAAAACAACGTTAGTCGGACACACCTTCACAACCATGGCTTACTTTCAGGAAGCCGACTTCATATCTGAAAAAGTCGGGGCTTGAATTTGCAAATGGGCAATTCCCAACTCTTTATTCGACGTACCGTTGAATAAATAGAAGAGATTGCCAGTGGTTGGAGTGTGAATAAGCATACAAGTCAGCTGATGAGGATTTCTGGCGAAGTCCGAAACAGTTCTGTCCAGACATACCAATTTCTATTCCGATAAAATGTTGTGAGCTTTCTCTGTTGAATTGGGTTGATTGCAATATGTAAAACCATTGACCTTGCGCGCGCGTAAAAGCACAAAAACTTTGACTAAAATCAATGCAGGTCGTTAAAACCCTTATATGTAGGAGGAAAATTTAAAATAAAATAAAGTTTTCGATGAAGCATGACGGCCAAACACAACCCACATTAGCAAACCACAAATCGTTAAGACAATTTATGACGAGAAAAATGTATTTTATAGAACAGAATAAATTAAATTTAAAAAAATTTTTTATAAATTAACCAAAATGGGATTACAAGAAGTATTAAAAACATAATCAAAATGGAAAATGATCAATCGTACATTTATGTACCTAGAGCAGTGGTTTCCAGACACACACAATTAAGCTTTGCGCTTGTGTGCAACCAGCAAACAAACAAATGCCTCGTGAGAAAAGAATTAACCGAAAGGTTGCGTCGCGATAGAGCTATGCGTGTGTCGGTTATGACGCCGGCAGAATAGTTTCTATTGGCTTATCTGCTATTTTGGGCACCACTGACGTAGAGGCTACGGCAAGGCTACCTTCAATATTAATAAAAAAAAATTAGATGTGGTCTAAAAAAAAATGTTACTACATTTTAACTGAAGAAACAATCGAACAATCCATGAAACCAGATTTGAACCAAAACCTTAGGCTCTACAGAAAAGTACAGGTATCTGTATCTGGATAATAGATTGGTGAAATGGTAAATGGGCCTTAAGATTCCATTTTACATGACGACGAGCAAACTTTAAGTATTGCCTTTGCACATATTCAATTCTATATTGATTGGTTGAATATTGCGAAGAATCACATAAAAGGTGCTATTGCATGCTGGGTTAGGGTTTCTCATTACCTTAGAGTCGGGTTATGTAGGTGCTCTGGAAACTAGTGATCCTGATCAGAATAAAAAAAATTCTTGCTGGGTTGGGTTTCTAAAGGAGAAAAAAAGATCTTAAAAACTCAAAGTAGGATCTTGCTAATGCACTATTAGAGGCGTATAATGAAGAAAGAAACAGACAGATTCAAAGAATATTGTTCTGTGTTTGTCTTAATCAGACAAGTAAGTTTTCTGGGTCAATCAAAACCTTTAATTAAAATGGTAAATCCCAACCCAGGTTGCAAAACATAAACAAATAAAAAACCTTTTGTAGAGATTTGAGGCGCTTACAAAAAAAATATCTCTCTGATAGAGGTTTACACAACCACCAAGAAATATTGCTTTCTAGGAAATGACAAATAAGAGATGCTAAGGGCAAAACGAAACACATGCCTTTTGGCGTGACGTTTGTGTGTTAAGCCGTTAAGAAGTAATTGCTTGCTTGATACTTTTCAAACTAAAGGTACTATACGTGGTCATGACACGATGAAAAGTATACAATTAAAGGCCGTTACTCCGTAGACATAAATATTTACTTCGGCACAGAACTTTTTGTATATAAGAAAGCTGCTGAATCTTTCTTCAAAACTCTTGGGTTACCAAATTTCAAACTTTAACATTAGAAAGCGAAAAGAAAAAGGAAAAGCGAAGGATTTTTTCAGGCAAGAAACAGGTTAACAAAGCCCTAAAAATGAATGTATGCAGAACAAATGCGTCCTGAATATGTATATCTGTATATTGATATCTCATGAGATGGTTACGAAATGGTTGTGTACAGTGTTTTTGTTTTGTTTTGGGTGCGCCCTACGACTACGTGAGAACTACAACAATATTAGATTAACTTTGGGGGCTATATATGTACCTTCAAATCTTCCTCAGTTGGTCAGGACTGGTGTATGTTTGTGTACTACACATATGTGTAGTACGCGGATGTAGTTCGAGTGTTTGTTAATGGACGCATTGTGTAACGAAACAGTAGGAAGGAAGGGTAAAAAGTTCAACAATTAGTTTTAAATACGAAGGATCTAATGCGTCTGAAGGAGCTCAAATAAAGCGCTACATATTCAAAGACTTGCACTACAAATAGAGTTCTATGCGAATAGCAACAAAAAGCCAAAGCCACTTACAGTAGAGTGCCGCCAAAAAATTTGATCAAATCATGTATATCCGTGGAGGCTGCCAAAAGCATAAAGTCGCGCCACTCATTAAAGCTAATATTGAGGCTGCCATCTTTGTCCATTCTGTGGAGTGGGGGAAATAGTAAATTAGCAAAAAGGAAATAAATTACACTGATTCAACCCACCTGGTGAGCAATTTTCTAGCCTCCTCCAGGTCAATGTCCAGGCCCAGGTCCTTGAAAGCCGAAATCAGTTCCTCCAAATCCACTTTTGCCTAAAGAAATCAACTATTACTCTAGAGTTCAATAGACTTAAACATTTATTACTCACCATCACGATTTTTGTCTAGATGCGAGAACTGCAGGCATAGATTTTTCTCGTGCTCCCGCACATAGTGTAGGAACTCGGCAAAGCCCACATTGCCGCTTTGATTTTTGTCCGACTGTTGCAGGAATTTCTGTAAGTCAAAGGAAGAGGAAGAAAATATTAAGATAGCTGAAGCCAACAACCAATCGGAACGTTTCCACAAATTCAGATGAATCAATTTTAATGATGAATCGCAAGAAACAAGAAATGTGAAACCCTAAAAATTCTTGGCTGTCGTTTGTATTATGCCTGCCTGCACTATGGTAATAAAATCGATTATTTGCTGACAAAATATTTTGAAAATGTAAAAACGTTTTGGTGGAAGGTGATTTATAAAAATATGCCAAATACCAAGCACATGTGTGCTACCAATTCAGTCTACAATCGATTTCACATCAATTTGGCGTAAAAAACAAATGCCGACAAAAATTACTGGATTAATTTCCCATTAACAAATTACAAATCAATATTCCATCAACCATAAAAACCTTATTTAATCAGGGGAAAATGAAATTGCTGAATGTATGAAGGCATGAATATACATTAGAGACTGTACCTGCTGATAATGAAACTTTTAAGGTTTTGGTTTCAGCCCCCTATATGATGCTTTTGGTGTGTAATAAGCGTTAACAAAAACAAAAGTACTAAAAATAGAGTTTTTAACCAGGGATGCAAATCGAACCGTCGTAACCGTTATTCCGCAAACCAAACCAACTTCTGTTGAAAAAAGCTGAACCGAACCGAAAACCGCAGAAGAATATGGTACGTTTTTTTAACTTGATCAGCAAACAATTAAATTTGGGGTTTTCCAAACTGAATTAGTAAAAAATCATAATTTTCACCTACAAATACAAAATAGTTCAACATTTCAAGCACAATTATTCAATAATCAGCCTTTTTACAGCTACAATTATCTAAGTAATTGTAAAAGTAAGTAATGGTAAGGTAAGTAAAATGGTAATGGTAATGGTAATGGTAATGGTAATTGTAATGGTAATGGTAATTTTTACATTGTCAATATGGATTGTCTCGGTCCATCACATTTACAACGTCTCGTCTTCGTTCGTCTGTCTGTTACTAAAAGCTAAGTTCACACAGTCAAATTAATTTACACAAACTGTCATGGCAGAGTTTGACTGGCTTGAGTTCGAACTCGTCTTGGTGTTATCACACACTTCAAATACAATTTAATCGAAATTTCGAAAGTTTCAATTGACTTTGCCTTAGTGTTCACACTCGCAAATTTGGTGTGCGGTAAATTTGTGTTTCACAGAAACCAATGTGGTATGTCGATAACCGCCGTCGAATTATCGACTCTGTGCGATACATTTATGTCTGGCTAATGGAATAGTCCAACTGCTTAACATTTATATAAAAAACTGACTTGGATAAAAATAGAAGCAAAAAATGTATTTATTCTTTGCATAAAATCGTTGACAAAAATATGAGGCGCAAAACAAAACGCTCATTTCAGCTGAGACCCTTCTGCGACGCCAACAAAATTCATCACACCGAAATATCTACAATACGTCGCCTCTCCAATCCTTGTCCGGATTTTCTCTTTGCTCTGGCCGTATTTGTTTGTCATTATGTTCGGAGATTTGTCGACTTTCCCACAACTTCCAAACTTGCCTTCCACAAACTTGCCTTAGAACTCTTCGACATTATCTACCCAATCATTTGCTCCCATAATTTTATTTGAATAATTGGTATCGGACGCATTTCAAAATTAAGTTATATTCATGCAGCCCTGACAATTTAATAACAAAACTGTATTATTCTATTTTATCTTACACCATCATGCTAATTCTTATCCAAATTAGATATCCAAACTGTCGGACAATCATCACAAGGTTGCCAAAGTCTAGATTTGACATGCAAGATCAAACTCGGCAAAAGCGATAACAGTTTGACAAACAGTGTTCACATTGCGTTCAGACAGCACACAAAATTATCGAAAACTTGATTTGTCAAACTCGTCAATTTGGTTGTCAAACGATTTTGACTGTAAATAAATATGGCGTTCACAACCATTCAAACTTATTTTGTCAAATTTTCGCCATATTTGACAAATTAATTTTACTGTGTGAACTTAGCTTAACTCTCTCTGCTACTGCGTTCTTCTGTGTTCGCATCACCCATCCCGTATTACCATCGATTGTGTTAAAATACTTTGTAGCTAAAATAATTTTCGATATATTTACAATTAGCGCCTATTTTCAAAAAACTCCTAAGATTAAAATTCGGAAAATTGATTTATTCTAGCATTGTAGACTATTAGCGGGGGTTCATCCAAAGACATTAGAATATGAAGATCATCGAACGCCATACTATTTTTTGCACACGATTTTTCAGTGCTGGCTTTTCAACTGGCTTTTGTCTCTCTTAAAATTTTGTTCAAAATCCTGAGAGAGAGACGCGCTCTACAGCCGTCAGCCGCCGACAGTAAGTGTGCTCACGTATTCTCAAGCTGCATAGTGCAACTCTTCTTCTAACTCGATAACTGCTCCCTGGATTTGAAAGCTCCTTACTTTCTCATTTAAAATCACAAAATCTTCATACTCCCCTGGGCCTGACAACATTCCTAGTTGTGTGCTCAAAGAGTGTTGTATTTTTTTGTGCAATCCATTGCCCAAGCTTTTTAATGTTAGAATCTGCAATTTTTCCAAATCTTTGGAAAGAATCCTATATTATTCCTCTTCATAAAAAAGGTGGAGTCTGATATATCCAATTATAGGGGCATAGCTAAACTATCCGCTATTCCAAAATTATTTGAACAGATTATTACCTCTTCCCTTCAGCACTATTGTAAATCGATTTTATCACCTTTTAACATGGATTTACAAAGCGTCGGTCAACTGCGACCAATTTACTTGAATTTACCTCAATGGTAAACGATGGATTCCCTTTTAAAAAAAAAAACAAACAAATGTCATCTACACCGACTTCAGTAAAACATTTGATTCAGTGAACTATGATCTTCTCCTCGTTAAACTTGATCGTTAAGGATTTCCATCCCTTTTCTACTTTAGATTTCGTCACCAGTCACCTCGGCCCATTG
>JAEIFU010003283.1:0-30738 GCA_018904235.1 Lordiphosa stackelbergi | reverse complement strand
AGTCTCCTCTACTTCTAATAACGGACGCAATATTGTTAATAAGGTGTAAGGAAAAAGTGAATCATTTTATTAATATTGCTGACTTCAGGGGTTAGATGGTTTGAAAAAGCCTGGATTCGTCAGCTCTATACTTCTGTAAGAAATTTTGGTTTAGTACATTGACTGAATTTATAGGATTTCAAATTGGGCCGCTTCTGTCCGCATGATTTGTCCAAGAGATATTTTAATCTAATAACCGTAAGCGTAACCGAAACTTGAAACAGAATAAAATTAATAACCGTAACCCGTTCAGTAGCCCATATCCCACAACCGTAATATAACCGTAAACGGAAAAAAACTATCGGCGAAAACAATAACCGTTACCCTAACCGTTTTTCGTTTCGGTTTTAATCTCTGTTCATAATTGAAATCAATGACTTTAATTCCTTTTTACTCACTACGATGTAGCTTGAAATCTATCACTCACAATATTCACTGTATTAATCTGTATTGTTTACCAAGAAAGTATCAAGTGTATCATCTGAGAAATTCCCAGTATACGGGCATATATGCAAAAACAGGTTAAAAGTTTATCAATTGAGTAAAACAGAAGTTGCACACACACGCACACACATACTGCAAAAGGTTATCAGTGGACCTAATGAACAAAGCCTACAGATCATCGAGAGCTAACAATAACAGTCATTCCCATCAAAAATCTTCTTCTCAAGTCTTCAGTAGAGTAAACAATAAGAAATGCATATCAAATTATTTAATTAGTTTCGCTTTAAAATCCATATTTATTGGGTGAGTTATACATAATTAGTAACGCCATTTGCCGTTGGAGTGAAGTATAATGTTGTCGGTCGATTGATCTGGCCCACCATTCGACGCGGGTCCACCTCTGGGTCCGCTATTGGACGATGGTCCCCATGGCAGTCCGTTAACTAAAATCAGAGATTGAAATAGAGATTAGATTGAACTTAGATTCTTTCTTCTGGCAATCACTTACTGCCGCTTAGGGCGAGGCAAAGCCAAGCCAAGACGATCCAAATGTTTTGAACGCGGAGGAGCATTGTCAGTTTGAACTCTTCAAATGATTGAGCTTTAAATAGAAGCAAAGCATTTTATACATATGGCTTACATATATATTTGAAATCGCTGATTTCTCTCTTTCTCTCTCTCTTCTCTTTTTGTCTTGCTTGTATGTGACTCTGGATACCACTGAGTGGTACGTGAGGGGCCTGATAATGGTTTAGACTCAAGTCTGGTCGGGTCCTATGCATAATGCAATTTGCTGTCTTTTTGCACTCTCGAGTGCTTTTGCCAAGTTGAACCTCACCATAGTCAGGCAATTAAGAAGTTTCGCCATGTGGCTACGTTTCTAATTATTTTCAATTGAATTGCTTTGCTATACGAGAAAAAAGTTTTCTATTGCTTGCCATTAAACATATCGTTGAGCTCTGTTCATTGACATGAGCCGCAGTTGAGTAAAGTTCTCACTCGCTGGCTCTCTCTCTCTCTCTCTCTCTACCTGTTTTTTTACAGTAAAGTTCAACAATAAAAATTAAACAGGTAGTACGATTAAAAATCAAGGCTGCAAACCGGTCCTGAACCGAACCCCTTAGAACCGGTTCGGTTCGGGTTTTTTGGGTCCGACGAACCGGACCATGAACCGAACCTCAAATATTTTTGACTCCTCGAACCTGAACCCGAACCGGACCACTTTTTAGAAAAATTCGGTTCGGTTCAACAAATTAAGTAGTTTTTTCAACGACACATACAATATAGAAATATAGAAATTCCTTGTAATCTGACTATCATTCAAGAAGTTCAAGAAGAGAAGTCAAGAAACGAATATGGATCGAGCATTAGAACTTTTAAATGACAACTGCAGAGCATAAAAGGAATGCAACTATGAAGAATATAATGTTGATGAAGGTTGCTCATGTGCTTCAAAAGCATTTCTTGATTTGGACGATGACCAAGTTAACTCAATAAATTCCCTGGAGGACTATATAATTACAGTTTGTTGTGCTGCACACGCTCAAAATTTAGTAGATAACGATTTTTTAAGGCAGTTTAGTTTGACATTAGTAGAGTTCGCACACTTCTCCGTACTCACATTATATGAAATCTTTGCTTATAAAAAAATTGAATTGAAATTGAACTCGGTTGAGTTAGGTTAACAAAATATGCGAACGTTTACTAACTATTAAAGATTTTTTAATTCAGAGTTCTTTAAAAGAGCTCCACCTAAAAACATTTGATAGTTCAAAATATCTTTTTATTGCTGCAGCCAAAAAAAAAACTTTAAAGCTACAGGATTCACAATTACTAGCAAGTGATTTTTATTCCGCTTGCTTTTCATTTCGAGCAACTGTTCTGAAATCTTTTGTTTATTACTATACTCGTTCGATAAACGTTCTTCTATTATGAGCTAAGTACCAACATTGGCTGCAGTGCTCTAAGACCCGAGATTTCAAACTTTGTTAACTTCACATTACACATTACAGACATGCTGAAGCTCCAAAAAGAAATTCTTGATGAGAGTTTTAAATGAATCAACTTCTGATTGCGAAGAAGAGAAGTTTTTGAAAGCAGTAGAAAGCAATAAACAAATATTAATATCAAATCTGTAAATGATGTTATAGATTCCTTCGACTATTGTCCAATACATCGACAAATGTTTTAAAATTTTGGAAAGGTGAAAAAAGACGACTTAAAAAATATTGCGTTAACTATACTTGCTATTCCAGCAACTCAGGAATCAGTTTAACGGGCCTTTTCAACACTTTACAATCTAAGAAGAATGCTTATTAATTTAAACTAAGCGGTTCTCAAAAGTTGTTAGTGTCAGCTAATGAATTTGATAATTAAAAATTGCATTATTGACATGAAGAATATTATTTTAAAAAATAAGTGTTAATAAATCGAAATTATTCTTCTATGTTCAAGCGAACCGAGGTTCGAACCAAAACCTTGGGTTCAGGGGTTCCGAGAACCGATCCGTGAACCGAATTTTAGGCTTTACAACGGGTTCGAACCCCCCGCACCGAACCTTCTGTAAAATTTTAGAGGTTTGCAGCCTTGGGAAGGGTTTGGGTATAAAGCTGTTTAAAATACAGCTAATGTAAGAATCAAAGCCACACGACCTCCCACAACGGCTACTTTTTGCTGAATGGGCGCTAGCAAAGTTGGATGGAGATCCGCTCTTTAAACGGAAAATTGTTTTCAGCGAGGAAGCTCATTTCAAACAAAATTTTCCGTAATTGGTGAGAAGAGCAGACAGAAGCATGGCAAAAACTACCGATGCATCCCGAAAAATGCACCGTTTGGTGTTAATTATGTCCGGTGGCTTGTTTGAACCGTACTTTTCCAAAGATGACGAAGTCAGGAACGTTACGGAGAATGCTACAGTGCGATAATTACAAATAAAAAGTTGGCCAAAATGAAAGAGCTGGACTTAGCTAACATGTGGTTTCAACAAGACGGTGTCACATGCCGCTCAGTACTCGAAACAATGGCCCAAGTGACAAGCGAGTTCGGTGAACAGTTTATTTCACGTTACAGAACTTATTTATATTTGTGTTTATTTTTAACAAAAGTTTTTCCGTTATTTATTGGATACAAATAGAGAACACAGCTACTAATTCTGGAAAATTTGTATAAATATTAAATTATTTTAGAGCTCAGAAACAGAACACAGTTTTGTAGCCCCCGCGGCTTATTACAGACATGCATACATACATGTGTGAATATATATATGTGAACACTTTCAATTTGCATCGTTTGGAGATCGTGGTTTTACATATGGGCATTTCCACAGAAAGGTCCACCGAGATTGAAAAAAATTGTTTTTTTAAAATGATTTTTCTTAACAAACCATTGAAAACAAAAATCAAAATAAATCTTAAAATGTAAGTACAGCTTTTCTGATTCTTTACTATGAGAAAATTGACCTGAATACCGAAGATATGTCCATTTCACAGCTATCTTTTTTTACGATGTCGCGTGATAAATGTCGCGTTCTTCATAATATTAAAACTTATAAAAACAAAACTAATGTAAATAATTGAATATTATTGCACTCAACAAAAAGCTGCATTATTCCCCTTTATATAAAAGTTAACTGTTTCAAAATAATTAGTTAACTTTCGCAGATTTATGAATTTTTTTAGATGCAGTCGAAAACGACTTCCATTTTTGTTGCGTGATAAATCTCATGATTTTTTTAAGTATATTTTAATTGTCAAATCGACTGAACCTACCTTTTGCACTATATATACTCCTGCCAAAATTCTACCAAAATATAAAAACAAAATCAAAAATTCTTGTTGTCTTCTATATTTTTCCTCACTCTAAAGGCGTACGAATGTCGCGTTCGCGACTGTGGAAATGCCCATATTGAATGCACACTAGACTGGCCCTTAAAAATAGATTTTAAAATACCGGGCGGAAAAAAATAGTTTGGCAGCGATCGGACTTCATTTAGTGGACGCGCGCTCGCCCTCAAAATCGAAAATTTGAAATGTATGGAAAATGAGGGGGATGAGTTTTGAATTTAATCTCTAAATATTCCAAAAAAATTTTACTTGTTAATTCTTTTTATATCCTTTTAGGGGAATATCAAATAACATTTTAAATATAATTTTGTCTTATTTTGAGCGTAAACTTGGCCAGAATTTTATCAAAAGGGTCAATTTTCCCCAAATTTATTTTGGTATTTTTTTCGAAGAATTTTTAGTATAAATGAGATTCTGATATTTGCTTTTGCCAGGGCGGCAAAACTATCGCTTGGGTCCCAATTTATACAAAAAAAAGATTGGCTACGATCGGACTACATTTAGTGGACGCGCTCTCGCCCCAAAAACCAAAAATTTTAAATACACTGGTTTTTCTCTTTAAATCCTTTAAGTGAAATACCATAGCAACATTTTACACATTTTTGCTGGATTTTTCGAGCGTAGACTTGGTGAAAATCATATAAAATCGGCCAATTTTTAAAAACAAAAAATTTTTTTGAGATGAGTTTCGAATTTAATCTCTAAAAATTTTTAATTTTTGTTTAAGTGTTAAATATCTTTAAATCCTTTAAGGGGAATACCATAGCAACATTTAACAAATTTTTATTGGATATTTCGCGGTAAAGGTACCGACCAAACCGTCAAATACGCTCTCTGCCTCTCTTTGGTTGTGAGAGGAGAGAAACACATTTATTTTTAAATTTTTCTGTCAGGTCTGGCTCGGGCCCTTTTGCCAAAATTCACGCATTCAAAAGGTCTTTTTTGTATATATGCATCGTTGTGTAAGCATACAGCTTAGGCTCGGCTAACAATATGAATGTGTGCTAAAAACTATATGCCTTCTCTCTTTCTTTCTCACGCTGACTCGCTCTCTGTTTATGCTTAACTCTGGCGCTCTCTTGAGTCTACAACCGAATGAAACAACCTTTTTAAAGTTCGGTCTTCGTGAAGACCGCATTTCATGAGCGATTGACTGAATTGGGCCTGCTATGGGGTTGCTCTCAGACCGATCAGTGCTGTGTGTTCAACGACAGCCACCGAGCAGTGAGCGGAATTGCAGCTTCAATTAGGTTAAGGGAAGCCCGAGCCCGTTTTGTTTTTTTTTTTTTTTTGGTCAGTGACGTGAGCAGAGCGAACTGAACATTGGGTTGAGAGTTATTTGCGAGCTATGATTGGGACCCAAACGATAGTTTTGCCGCCCGGGCAAAAGCAAAAATCAGAATCTCATTTATATTAAAAATTCTTCGAAAAAAACACCAAAATAAATTTGG
Organism: Lordiphosa stackelbergi; assembly: GCA_018904235.1. NCBI lineage: Eukaryota > Metazoa > Arthropoda > Insecta > Diptera > Drosophilidae > Lordiphosa > Lordiphosa stackelbergi. The sequence goes on along the minus strand of JAEIFU010003283.1, from coordinate 24,962 downwards.
AAAAATTGACCCTTTTGATAAAATTCTGGCCAAGTTTACGCTCAAAATAAGACAACATTATATTTAAAATATTGCTATGATAATCCCTAAAAGGATATAAAAAGAATTAACAAGTAAAATTTTTTTTGGAATTTTTAGAGATTAAATTCGAAACTCATCCCCCTCATTTTCCATACATTTCAAATTTTCTATTTTGAGGGCGAGCGCGCATCCACTAAATGAAGTCCGATCGCTGCCAAACTTTTTTTCATATCTATTGGGACCAAAACGAATCTTTTTCCGCCCGGTATTTTGAAATCCAAAAAAAAAGTTAATATAAGGGCCAGTCTAATGCACACACACATTACTTACTTACTTAAAATTTTATTCCCGCTGCCGGGATAAAATCGTTCTTGTTTTGGCTAATTTGTTCGGCATTTTTTTCGGTGTAGATAGTTCTATCTACTCAAATGAGGATTTCATTCATTTTTCTAAATTTTATCTATTTTTTTTAATCAAATCCGAAAGCTGCTAAAAAATTACCCTATATAATATATTGTAGATATCGACAGGGACGCAATTGTTTTTTGCAGAGTTAATGCGGATGAATTGTTCATTCTGCCAGAAAGTACATTTTGATATTTAATTGCTTCTGAAAATTCAGTTAGTTATCCTGTTGAAAAGATAAAACATAACGGCTTCTAGAAATGGCAATTAGCAGTTTTATGGTAAAGACGTTCCTTAAATACTATTCAGTTTTCTTAAGCTATAGAAAATAGCGATAAATCGATAAAAGTGATTGTTTTAGTGACCTTTTGTTTTTGGACGCGATATATCAAATATCTATATTGAAAATTGTGATTTTTGATAATATCGATAGGGATATTTTGAGAAATATCGACAACCCTTATACGAAAGTGCCACGAAAATCGTTTCTTCCCAAATGTCAACCCACAACCAATTCTTGGTGTCGCGGAAACCACTTTCGGTTGGTTTTTAGAGATATTTGATTAAATTCACAATTCACCACCCAAACCATTTTAATGAACAAAAATAAAATAAGATGTATGTTCTTGATAGTATTCAACTGTTGAAGATTTTTTTTGTATGTAAACTGTTTTTTGTTTATTTTTGTGAATTTTGTTAAAGGATTGAATGTTTAATATTGGTGTATAATGAGTAAACTATTTAAATTCTTTTAATATGGAAGTTTGCATTTCAATAATTATTCGCAGACCAACTGAAGGCTGAAATATCAACCAATTAGCCACTCACCTTAGTTGGTTGCAGGCGCCATAGTGGAAAATTTGGAGATCGCTGCCCCAGTGTGGGCAATGTAAAATAAATGTGCAGTTCTGATGAAACAATAACGGTTTTATTTAGCATTGAGGTTCGGAAGTAAAAGTAAAGCTACTTCGATTAAAGTTCGTCTTAGAACAGCTGTCGTCTTTTTGAGTGAGAGTATTGTAGTAGCGAATCTTCTTTTTTTTGGCTTTACAAAGAAAACTCGGTTAAGTAGGTACCATTGTAAAGTGTTGAACGTTTTTAACTTAATTTCAACTTCCGCAATAGTTTTGTGATTAACTGAAGTGGATTCGGGATTATTTAGCTGGCTCGAGGTCAAGGAAGTCGAAGTGGATTGGCAAAATTATTCTGTATATTACAGTTTTCGAGTTTGTTTTTCATTTCTTATTTATTTATTAATGCTTTCTGGAAATTAGTTAATTAAGTGTCAATGTGTACGTTTTACTTCCTAGTTTTGTAACTCGCTGAAGTTGGTTACAAGTTTTCGTTGAATTATATTTTCCCAATTTTTTCTCGTTCCCGGTTACTCGTTACATTTTGAGAGCACTCGCTTCAATGAATCTTCAATCGATGCACACTTGCTTATAACAAAACCGTAATGTAAATTGCAATTTGAAAGATAAACGACTCCTAGTGCCTGACCAACCTGGTCTGATCTGGTCTGGTCGTGGCTTCTCTCTATTTTAGTCTAGACCAAAAGCCATTGCCATAGCCGCAGAGCTTCTCTTTTTGTTGGGCGAATCGAATCAATTTGATTTTCCAATCAATTAAACCTTATATAAATTGCGTCTGCGATGCTAAATATAACAACAACAGCAACAGCAGCAAGAACACAACTAGACTTCTATGTCTCTATCAACGGCTGACTGCACAAGCACAAAAAGAGGGGGATGAGTACATTTACTCGTTGTTGCAGTTTCCCATTTGGCAAATGTTTTGTGCGGGATTTTGCCTGCAGACGACTTGCAACATTGGAAATGCATTTCCATCAAATAAATATTAAAGCGTCTCCAAACGGGCTGGTGTGTGTGTACGTGTACTTCTGAGGTAGATAATGTCTACCCACTAATAAGACGTAATTAGCCTAAGTAATAGGCAAACACAACAATTTAGGAGCAAAGTAAACGGCAAACCGGGCTTTATTAATTCAATTATAATGGAGGTGTTTAAGATTTACACTCGCAGGAGTATTCATTTATGTTAATTAGGACAGGCAAATATTGAGCGGGTATGTACTTAGATACTTTACTTAAATAAAACATCTTTTCAGAGCTTTAGCTGGATTAAAGACAATTTATACAAAAGTACGCAAGATCTGTACAATTTGAGGGATTATAAATGCCTATATGATAATCAAACCTTAAATTTTATGCCGGCTCGATGTCTCGTTTTGATTGCCCATAACAAACAGAAGCACAACACACCACAAAGAAGTCTAGTTGATCGCACTGCTGTTTTACTGGTATATCATCTATTTTTGTCACTCCCACCCCCGCCACCACAATAATAAATAAATAAAATCTTAATGAAATTTTCTTAGTATGTTCATGTCGATCAGGAAAGACTCATAAGTTATGTCTCAAGTCTGTGAACTGGTTCGAATCCGGTTCAAAAAGGGTTTAAAAGTGGTTGAGAGCCTAATTTCAAAAGTCATTTAAGCTAAGAACTTAATATCTGGTAGGTACACTCCTGCCCAAAATTATACGACACCCCGAAATTTTTAGTTTCGACCCTCGTAGGAGTCTGGTAAAGCATAATACAACGAAATCAAGTATGCAGAATGAAAGCTTAATGAATTCTTTTTAAAATCTGATATTCTTCTTTCTAATTGCATCTCGCGTTTTCATGTAGCGGTAAAAAGAGCAAAAAAGTTAGATTTTTGTTCATGTCTGCCAGTGTATCAAAATTATACGACATATTTCAATTATTGCGGCTGGAGAGAAAGATTTGGTTTGAAATATTTTTTTTTATATTTCTGTTAAGAATTTAATGAATTTTCAATAAAATGCCGCGTGGGCGTTTGTTATCCGACGAGGAGAAGGGAAGGACAAGAGCCTACAACGATGTTGGCTTTAATGTAAGCGAAATATCGCCGAAAATCAGTCGAACACGTTGTGTTATCACCAAATTTTTGAACAATCCGGATGAAAATGGTGTGAAGCATAGCTCTGGAAGAAAACCCAAGTTGTTTGACCGCGAAAAAGTCGCATAATACTTAAAGCTTGCAATTCGATAGCTTCGTGCTCCACACTTGCCACATGTTGCAGTAAGCCTGTGTCACGGAGGACTGTTTGGCGGACGCTGAAATCTTCGTAGTGCATTGTCAGAGGAGTCTTAAAAAGGCTCCATTCTTAAAACAGCAGCACAAAACAGCACGCCTTCAATTTGTGGAAAAAAGCTTGGAGAGAAACTGAATGAAATGTAAGAAATTTTAACTTTATTTTGATTATACGGCTTTGTTCAATATTTTCCATTTAGATCATTTTTTCTGATGAAAAAATATTTAATCTCGACGCCCTAGATGGGTTTCGGCACTATTGGAGAGATTTGCGTAAGGATCTACTTATGTGTTCCAAACGCGATTTCGGAGGCGGATCCGCCATGGTTTGGGGAGCGCTTCATTCGTCTGGAACGCTTGATCTGTGCTTCACAAGCTCAAGTATGAACAGTGGAGAATACAAAATAGTATTGGAGGATCGTCTGCAGACACTTTTGGAAAAAAATTATGGAGAAATCTGTTATGTATGCACATTTTTATGGACTAAATAAAAAAAATAAAAAAAAGGGTATCCGATGGTCGACCCTTCGTAAAATATACAGGTCCATACCCTTTGGCAAGGTAACCTGATTCCTATGTTTTCAAAATATGGGAATCAAGGCCACCGGTTGGAGCTGACTTATCGCGGGAAAAGTTCCAGAAACAATTCCCACAATTTCTGATAACGTCAGCGAAAATTGCGATGGGGCCACGGTGGCTGTCTCAGGTAACCTGAGACTTGTCGGTAGCGTGAGAATGTCAAGAGCAAATCCGCTGCTGCACCGCGGGCAGCGACCGCGATCCGTTAGGGTAAAGAAAACATCTCCCCCTTGTGGAGAGTTAGTCGTTTGCCGGCAAATTTCTGGAAGCGGACGAACCAAAAGGGAGACCCTGTTTGGGGCGCGGCCGGGGGCGTCCCAACCCAACTTTTTGAAAATGTGAAAGCAAAGTAAAGAAGTGGCAAATCTTCGCCAACCAAACCTGTTTTTTTTTGAGTGAAAGAGAAATCTGGCAAAGTAAAGAAGGACAAATCTTCGCAAACCAAACCTGTTTTTTTTTTGAGTGAAAGAAAAATCTGGCAAAGTAAAGAAGGACAAATCGTCGAGTGAAAGAAAAATCTGGCAAAGTAAAGAAGGACAAATCTTCGCAAACCAAACCTGTTTTTTTTTTGAGTGAAAGAAAAATCTGGCAAAGTAAAGAAGGACAAATCTTCGCAAACCAAACCTGTTTTTTTTGAGTGAAAGAAAAATCTGGCAAAGTAAAGAAGGACAAAGGGGGGAATTGAACAGTGCTGGGTAGCTTCGGCTAACGAGACCGCCGACACCCAAAGCAACCACAACAACAGCACCTCGTCGTCCCTAGTGAGCAGCTCCTTCCACACGAAAGAGGACAGTCCGTAGAATAGTATATTAATTTAGAAACGTTTGTCCGCCTATAATAATTTTTTTCATGGGGGGAAGGAGTCTAAATTGTCTGACAACACAGCTAACGTAGTGAATAGCATCCAGGTGGTAGACCACACGCGTCAGTTAGAAGATCTAACTTTTTGGATAGTAATACTAGTGATACTCGCTTCAGTGCAATTGGCACTGAAGCTCTATCTTCTTAACAAGCATTCCCTGAAAAGGCGGTATATTAATACAGCCGATCTAGAGAGAGCCTTCACTATTTCCGGGGCCTCTGTTCGTACCTAATTCTTGAGTTTCAAATTAGTGGTGTTAAAATTTTTTTTTTTGGTTGTTGTGGTCCGATATTTGTCGAGTAAAGTCATCGAATTGACTTTGCCAAGTTTTTTTATTTTATTTTTTTTAGTACGTGCATATCTATCTATATATATTCTTTTGATAAAAAAATAATAAATTTTGTGTTACCCCTTCTTCGTACCCCTCCGTAATATGAAAGCGCTTTCATCGAGGGATTTTAAAGGGTAAGTGACCGGCTAGTCCGGAGTTTTTATTATTTTTATTATTTTATTTTTTTTTTTTTTTGAAAACAAAATTTTTTTCCCAAAAATGATTATGGTAATTTGTTGTTTGTCTAACTCCTTCCTTCCCACGTAATTCAATTTCTATTTGTTACTATATCCTAATTGTCCTAAATTTTTTAACCAAATCTTATTTTCTGAAATTGTTTGTATTAAATTTTCGCAGAAACCCCCTGTTTTTTTTTAAGTAATTGTCTACAATATGTAATTAAATTCCATTTTTGTCCTAGATAATATATATAGTTAAGATTTTCCTCAACATTTCGAACCTTCTTCCTTGTTTCTATTTTGTTTATTAATATAGTCCGTCTGTTTATTTGTAAGTTCATACTTCATGAACCAGCAGAGCGTGGCCTCCTTTGGGGCACACGTAAGTCACAACTCGGGTTGTGGCGCGCATTCGGCTTCCCTTCTGGAACCGATGTAATTCTGTATCTTTTAAAAATGTTTGCCATTAAACTAAAAATTTGGATTGTGAGAAAAAAATAAAGCATGTGTGCTTAATGACGTGAGGGAGGTGTTGGAATGAGGAAAGGGGGGGGTAAGTATGACCAGGGCAGGACGTAAGGAATCAACGGACTGACTGATAACCGTTAGGGGATCACGCCGCCGGCCCTGGTGTGATCCAATGGCTATGCGAAGGCATAGAAGGGGTGGGAATAGGCCACATCTGCCGATCCTTTTTGGATCAACCTATTAGCTTGGTTGTGGCAGATAGGACGGATTGACGGACTATCGACATTTTTGTTTCCTTTTTTTTACGGCACGAAATTTATTGATATGCTCCTCCGGGAGACCGAACACCCAAGTACCCCTCCCACATACGGCGAGCTCAGGCCGGGCTACCACCGTGTCGGAAAGTGGGTGAGGTAGGTCTCCCAGGTCCGTAGGACCAAGGGAAGGACATAACAAATCTTGTTTTTATGCAAGATAATGCATCTATTCACAAAAGCAGAGAGACCCACCGCTTCTTAATTGATCACCATATGAATGTTTGGGATTGGCCAGTGTGCCCCCTGACCTAAACCCAATTAAGAACATTGTGGGTATCTTAGCCGGGCGTGTTTACGTCAATAACAACAAATTTGAGAATGACAAAAGCCTCAAAAGCGAATTTTTGGCTCAATGGTCTCTTTTATACCCAAATTTACTTACAAATTTCGTGAACTCAATGCCAAAGACACTTTTCGAGTTAGCAAAGGCTCTACTAATTATTTATTATTGTTTATATACCATTATAAGAATAAAATATTTACTTAATCCAACAAATTGACATATGTCGTATAATTTTGATACACTTGCAGACATGACAAAAATCGAACTTTTTTGCTTTTTTTACCGCTACTTGAAAACGCGATATGCAATTAGAAAGAAGAATATCAGATTTTAAGCAGAATTCATTAAGCTTTTATTCCGCATACTTGATTTCGTTGTATTATGCTTCACCATTCTCCTACGAGGGTCGAAACTAAAATTTTCGGGGTGTCGTATAATTTTGGGCAGGAGTGTAGGTTGATAATTTGGAGTTACATATTTTACTAGATTAGGACCGTTATCAAACCGGTTTCGAACCGGTTAAAAAGTGGCTTGGAGCCATAATTCAGAAATTATTTAATCTATGATCTTGACCGGTCTGTAGTTTGGTAATATGGAGTTGGTTATATTACTGGATCATAACAGGTATCGAACCGGTTAAAAATTGATTCATATTCATATCTCAAAAGTTATTTAAGCTGTGAACTTGAAATCCATCCAGTGCTGGGAATGCTGATTAGTTTTTTTAATCAGTCATCGCTTAAATTAAAAATAATTGTTTTTTAAATAATGGAGTTTTTCAAGCTAAAAACAATTACTTGATTTAAACAGTTGAACTTTTCAATTACCATTAAATCCGGTTGAAATATGCTTACATTTTAGCTCAACTGTTTTTTCCATTCAATTAAATTTTAATTGAATATTTTCACTAAAATTTAGAATTAGTTGAAAGTTCAAGCTTTAAGTCAATTATTAATGGCACTTGAACCCAGTCAAGTGCCAGCTGAATTTTATTTATTTATTTCCCTTCCATTAAAATTTAGCTTGGCATATTTCCCTTCCAGCCAATTTTTAATTGAGAAATTTCCCTTAAATTAAATTTTCAATTGGGATTTTTGACACCAGCCAAAATTTAATTGAGAAATTTCCCTTACATTAAATTTTCAATTGGGACTTTTCACAACCAGCCAAAATTCAATTGGGGATTTTTACTTCAATTAAATTTTCAATTGGGACTTTTCACAACCAGTCAAAACTAAATTGAGAAATTTGTGTAAAAACAAAAGCTACTGTGTTCAAAATATTATTTGAACGCTGAAGTCTTGTATTTTTTCCTAGTTTCAATGGCCAATAGCCGACTTTGTAACACAATATCGATAAGCGATACCAACGTAATTTGAATAACTTAAATTGCATCAAAAATAAAAATCGTTTGGATATTGACGACAGCGTCAAATACCAATATTTTGATCTTGGGCATACGAGTATTTATTTCTTCAGCAGAGAACAATTTGGTGAAAACCTTGCAGGTACCCGGTGCGCGTTGCTACGCCCCATTTACAATTTTAAAAACAAAACGAAGAAATGACCCTTACTTGTCAATTGCCATTAATTCAATCTTCACGATAGTCTGAACTTATTTAAAATTCGCGATTTTTCAATCCGTTTGATCGACAACTTTTATTTACCTGTCTTCATGATAATTTAAATTTGACCAAAACCTCCTATTTACCCATCTATAAAGGCCCACTATAAAGTTTTCATGATAATCTGAAATTATTAGACAATTTTGTATATTTCCGTATTCTTAGGAACGCTTGATCTTGTCCCGTCAACTATATAGTCTGGCTCTGACAAAAATTTTGAAAATTTAGCGACTTTTTGGACCGTTTGATCTAACCATTTACGTGTCTTCGTTTGTCATCTATTAAATCTTAATGGTTTCCAAACAAAATCTAAGCTCGAATGACAATTTTTGGAGTTTTGCGTTTTTATACTCTGTACCAAAGGTACACAGAGTTTATCAAGTTTGCGCAAAAGTATGTAACAGGGAGAAGGAATCATTTCCGACCCCATAAAGTATATAAATTTTTAATCAGCATCAACAGCCAAGTCGATTTAGCCGTCCTTTGTCCGTCCATCTGTTCGTCCGTCCGTCTGTCCGTATGAACAAACATATCTCAGAGATGGTAAGAGATAGAGGTCTGACATGTATGGGACAAATGCTTCATATACCTTCAGGCAGATCAAGTTTACATATTTTAAATTTTTCCCATGCCACCTTCCACCCCCCGCAATTTGGAAATAACGTAATATTGTATTTCTCACAGTTTTGTAGATTAATGATTCTCTACCTTCTGGAGATAATTAGTTAATAGTAATATGTATCTATTTGCAGAAGAAATGATATAGATCGCATGAGTGGTTCCCAATATATGAGGCAAACAATCATCATGTTTTATTTGAATAATATGAATAAATGAATTCCTAATTAACAAATGCATAAGTATTCCTTAGCCGAATTCTTATTATACCCTGTTCCCATTAAAAATGGGAAAAAGGGGATCATGAAGTTGTGCAAATGTATGTAACAGCCAGAAGGAAGCACCTCCGACCCCATAAAGTACATATATTCTTGATCAGCATCAACAGCCGAGTCGATTTAGACATGTCCGTCTGTCCGTCTGTCTGTCTGTATGAACGCGTCGATCTCAGAGACTGTAACAGATAGAGCCACAATTTTTGGCATGTATGTAGGTGTATGCTGTACCCTCATCGATTTTGTTTCAGATTTGGAAAATTCCTCCTCCTCCATCTTTTAGCAGCGAAAAACTGTCTCTCTCTCTGTATAAACGCGTTGATCTCAGAGACTATAGGAGGTAGAGCCACAAATTTTTGCATGTATGTTGATGTATACTGTACCCAGATCAAGTTTGCTCCAGATTTGGCAAATTCCTCCTCCTCCTTCTTCTAACCGCGAAAAACTGTCAGAGCTACAATTTTTAAGCTTGAACCTAGTGACTTAATATATATTCAGTAAGGCCCAATATCTGTCTATTCTGTATACCACTATAAGATCCGAGCAAAAACACCGAAGATATGCAAGTGCGCCTCCCCATTTATTCAAATAAATTTTAAAATAAAACGAGTTCAAAGCTATAGGAACCACATTACTTGGAACAGGGTATTTTACTGTCGGGGCACTCGACCGCAATACTCTTAAGGCGGGTATCCAGCACCGCGAAAACTGAAAATTCCTGTCAAACTTCATATAAAAAAAACTGTGGCAGGAATTTTTAGTTTACCTTTTCGTTGCTTGTGTATCCAGCAACATGAACGTAATCCACAGTTTCTTATCGATAGTTGGCATATCGATAGCGTGTGTGGATGGAGAGAACAGCTGATGCACAGCGCAGGAATATATTGCCAACAATTATTTTGGATGTGATGAGCGAAAATTTTGAGGGGAATGCTTTATATTTTTTGGTAGGGGATGGTGCCAAGGGCACACTTATGCCAAATTGATGAGGCCGCCAGAGGGATGCTGTCTATAGACAAAAAGGTCGGAGAGATGTCGTCCGTTAAGATGTCTTCTTAATCTGTGTGTCGCCAGATCATAGGCAAATCTATTAGAGTGGTGCACCTTGGTCATGACACCTGCATGCCTTTGTGTGCATATTAATTTGGGCGCATAATGGCGAAGCGTCCACGCCGCGGTATGTAGTTGTATGCCTCACATACCAGGAGCCCCACATAGATGACTCTAGTTTCTTGAGGGCAGATCGCCCAGATCCACCGCTTCGAGGCTTAAGAAGCCAAAGGAGCTGCAATCGTAGCCACTGCCCGAGTCACATGGACGTTCCTAGTCAAGCTTCGCGACGCGGTTCAAAGACACGCAAAGGTATTTAGCCACGTTATCCGTACTGATCTGGCCATTGAGTTGACAAATTCCTTAATATAAATGCGGATGTTTTTAGGCAATCTCGTATCCGACGATGAGACTTCATTTTATTGGCGTACAACCAAGAGGTCATACTACTTTGGAGAAGATTGCATTGCAAAGCAGTTAGCAACATGCTGCAGTGATGTTTTGTGCCATCCGGGACACAATGCAAAGTGTCATGCCGTCGGTTTATCATCCCCAAGTGTAAAGTGTGTAGCACAAACTCCGAGCAGCATGCTTCCTCCAGAAAATGTTATTTGTATTTTTTTAAATTTATTTAAATTCAAATAGTTAACAGTGCTTAACAGCTGATTGATCAGAGTGACCTTCCACATGTTCCACTGATTTAGTTGTGTTCCACACACACAAGAAATAAATAGCAAATTCCTGACAGGAATTTTCCGCAGTGCTGGATACAGGCCTTTACTTGTTAATATTGTTGTTTTTTAAATTTAGAATTAGAAATTATATCCTTAACAATTTTTTTTGTAAATAATACAACATAATTGATGCTTAACTTTGAATATTTTACTATTTATCCATTATCACCATGACTGACGCGTCGGCTTTCTTAATAATAATTCAGAATAATCTATATATGTATGTGCAATAGGGCGTTCTTTCTCTGTACGATTTTCAAAATGTGAAGATCTTTGCAACACACGACTAAAAAAACAAGTGAGAAAGTCGGTCAAGTCCGACTATAACATACTCTGTACCCAGTGTATATGCTGAATGCGTCGCTGCCACTGTGTTCAACCCTAAGTTTTTTTTTCTCTCTCTCTCTCTCTCTCTTCTCTCTCTTTCTTTGATGCATGCAATGCGGTGTTGTTTGCGTGTGCGTTGGAGGCGTCTATACACTCCTGCCCAAAATTATACGACACCATGTACCTTCGGTACAGAGTATAATTAGTCGCACTATTTAGTTTTCATAGATTTCGCTAAGTTTTGCTTTTATACAGATTGCCGAAAACACCACTTCCATTTTTTGTCGCGAGCGAATCGCTTTTAAATTGGCTTTATCTTGGAACCAGCTGTAGGTGTGCTCTTTACTTTACCTCTAAATAAAGTGCTTCGAGAGTGCTATAAGTTATAGTAACAGAAGAAAAAAAAATATTTAAATTTCACTTTAATTCCACTTTAATGCGCACGATTGTCGCGTGCGACATCATGGAAATACCCATATCTGCTTCTGTAGAAAGTAAAAAAATATTTTAAAATGACAAGGAGACTTTTTCCAGAATCCCATTCGCCACACTCTTTAAGATATCAGTGGAATCTCCCCAACTTTACTGCCAGTGAGTTCCATGCCGGACTGAGACATCCAAAAAATAAATTGTTCTCTTAGCTTGGCTTAGTTTGGGTTTTGTTCAGCAAACAATTAATTTTTGTGTTTTCCTAACTTTATTAATCAAAAATCATCATTTTCACCTACAAATACATAACAATTAAACATTTCAAGCTCAATAAGCCATTACACTTACAATTATCTAAGTTATTGTAAAAGTAATTACATTTTGGAATATTCACTTAATAATCATAATTCCAAGTTACAATTGCTTTAAATTTTCTCACACAGTTTTTCCTACAGTTTAACTCCGAATTCGAACGGCAAAGTTTGGCTACATACTTCACAGCTGGCGCCAATAGCTGGTAAAGGTAAAATTACCTTATTCAGTCGCTGATCCAGAATAAATATACTTCAGGGGTCGGGAAATGTTTTCTTCTGCCTGTCATATACATTTGTACAACTTTAGTTAACCCTTTCTACTCTACGAGAAACGGGTATAATTAGTATAGTGTCTTTTAGTCAATGACTGTACTCAGACATACACGATAGTAAATGTGACATCTCTCTAAAACGGGTACTTGTTGATCCATCCGAGTAAATAGTGGCAACAGCCGTGTGCATCCAAATACAATTATGTTAATTGCATCAAAATACTTAAAGCACCTTATTACTGGCTTTAATCGAAAATTTGAAAACCCTCTTGAAACCGATCGAGTACGCCGGCAAGTGTCTTTGTTAAGAAAATCTCAACATTTGTCATATTCCTGCAACTGTTTGAAGCAGATGGAGGACATTTGGTTATAGGCAACGGCAGCTTTTCTCTAAAAATCAATATTTATAACTCAAAACTGGCACAGCTTACCTGTTTCACCACCTGACAGACAGACATTTGACATCCATCTCAGAAGAAGCTGCTGCTGCCGCCATTCAGAATCAAATTAGAGCAAATTCGTGGTACTTGGCAGGAAATGCGCCTGCAAGCGCAGGAAACAGGAAGAACCCCTAGAAGAGCCGAGGCAACGACTAAATCAAATAACAAAATTTCTGATTGAATTGAGCGAGCTGAAGGAAAGCGCGTACTGGTTTATTGATTCTCAAATCAAATGAAATGGTGCAACAGTGCAGCATTTGACAAAGAACCATTTTAGGCACCGAAAATGTTATTTACAACACATTTACGGATTTTTTTATTATATTTTGTTTTGTCTTTATGTTATTTATATTTATTTTATTTTATTTTTTGTCGTCGTCGTCGCCGTTTGTTGTTTGCTTTTGGCGTTGAGTAGCGGAAATAGTAAAAGTTTTCTAATGAGAAAAGTTTCCACACAGAGAAAGAGTCTCACAGCGAGAGAAAGGGAGCGAGAAACAGAGACACCGTCGCCTGTAAGATGACAACAAGGCCAAGCAGAACCCAACCCAACCCAACCCGTACCCAACCGTCTCGTGGTCCTGTCCACATTGGCGACGAATTTAATCATTTGCCATGGCGTTGCGTTGCTGCCTCCCACCTCTCTCCCCTCTGCCTTTTGCCCTGCAACTGTGCACATCAAAAACTAAACACGTCAAAGTAAGCAACGGAAATGAGAAAAAAGTGCGCTTATTTATTTTTCTATTTTTTTTTTGTCACTTCTATTTGACTTGAGGAAGGGATGCATGGCCCTTGCCTCGCCGTATGCTCACGCCTTTCCTTTCCTTTCCTTTCGCTTCACGCGGCTACAACATCAAAGCGTGTTATAATTTCGAAATTATGCAAAAGCTGAGCAAAACGTGCGACGGTATTGTGGCATTTTGGCTAGCGACAAATAATGGAAAAATATAGCTAACAAGCGCTATAAAGTAATCTCTGTTTTTGTCATCAAAATGGGGAAATTGGTATACCTTGGCTAGATGGACATTTGAAAGGCAATTGTTAGAGGAGATAAGCTTTTTGAGCGGCATAATAAAAAGAGAAAACCGCGCTTTTTAAAAGGGAAAACCACTATGGACACTGGCAGGCGGAAGTGGGAAAAATAAGTGATTGCTATGAAAATATTAACTATCCACCTAAATTACTTTTGCAATTGAAATTTAAGAGCAAAGCCCTTTTGAAAGATTTATGGACTTTTAAAAGATAAATGTAAAAGTGAGCCCTATGGGGACACTAACATAGCCAAGTTCATAATAAAACAGCGACTGCGCTGCATAGGACAAATTACCCGTATTGTTGATAAGGCTCCACTAAAGCAGGTTAACTGGAAGGCGAAAGACTTTGGGGTGGATCTGGAGAAACATCGATGTTTTCTCGAATGTCGAAATTTTGGCTATTACGTATTCCTAAAAATATAGTTTGTGTATATGAACCAAAAAATTAAACATTTTTTCTTCCTATTCAATGGTGTTTAAAATGCTCCAACCTATAGTCCTGGGTTGAACTAACTGTCAGCTACAGTTTCAACCAGAAATGACGGTTGAAATTGCTCCAACCAACATATATAGTTGTTTTACCATTGTTTACAGTAAACTCATATGTGTACCACAGTACAAGTACAAATACCACGTAGCAGTACCAATTCTATAAAATTCGTACATTGACAATTTTGTACCATAAAACTGTCAATTTACTAATTTTAACCGCACCACACTCCTTTGCACTATAGGAAATTTTGCCATTTAAAAGGCATTAACCCCTTTTCCAAAAGTGCTCAAAACTTAAATTTATTTGTCTCATTACTTTACAAATACATCAGTCTTCAATGTTATGTACCACGAATTTTGATTTAACAGAGCACTGTTAACTAAGCAGCTGCTAAAGTCAGGTTATGCTAACGAATGACAGTTCAATGTTAAATGTATGTTTTTCTGCAGCAATTTGCAATGGCCAAATATCAATTTAAACAGAAAGTTTGTGGAATATTGTTGATGAAATCTACTCGTTGTGGTATGTACTATGTTTTAGTGCCTTTGATCTGTATAAATTAATCGTGGCGTCCCTGAAGTTGAGGGTATTCGTGATTCATCTCACAAAAAATAAGAGAGAAAAAGAAGAAAATTCAACTTTGCTAAGCCCTACCAAATTTTGTTTAGATTTGTTTAGATCGGTGACTTTTACCATCTTTTAGAGCCATCAATTCAGCTTCTGTTTCACTTTTTCCTCAACCGTTATTATGTGCAATCTTTGGCAAATTTTCTAGGCTCATATCTTCTTTTTTCCAATGCCTACAAATTGCATGCTCAAATAAAAAAATTGAGATAGATCGAGATGTCCATTTTTCGATTGCTTTAGAGAGGAGTTAGGGCCAAAGTCTTTCAAGTCGCATATGAAAGATATTTAAAAGAAATAAGGAAAGATATTTTGTATTAATTTTGCAATTGTGGATGAATCTCGGAAATTTAACCGAATAGTGTAACGATTTGAACGCAGAAAATCAATTCTTAGCCATTGAGAAGCACATGAACCCAGAGTGTCGTTCCAGATGGTCATTTCCGTATTAGAGGTCGCGGTAAACAAGCTGCTGGATATAACTTGGTACAAGAAGCTGAACATGCAGCAGTTCTTAAGATAGTTTATATAAGTCCTTAAAAGGTAAAAATGATCCTATATTTAGTGTCACTCCCAATCAATAACCCTTTCTTTTGTCGACGACGCCTTGACATTAATTTTGGATCACTATAGTACAGTATTTTGCAGTTAAAAATGACAGTAAGAACAGAACAGAAATCCCAAAAAATAAATGAGCCTCATTTTTTTCCAGGATACCCGAAATTCCATAAAGTTTGCGGGCGAAAAATATGTTTCTTATTACGCGTCAAGGAAAGTACATACATTCTTATTTAATTTTTGTTAAATAGTGTGCTTTGGTCTTATTTATGGACAACCATCTATATTATGTACGGGAAATATAAATTCAATTTCTTTGCTTGGAAATATTTTTAACGATTTTAAATGTTCATCAAATAGCTCGACTTTATATTTTAAGCCAACAAATGCAATTTCACTTTCTTTTAACCTTTTATTTCTTTAATTTGATCAAAAATTGAATTTTTTAAAAGTATAAAATAACCTATTTTATAAACGGTTCCAAGATAAGTTAAGTTGTCAGTAAAGTTATAATGTTCAGTTAAAGATATATTAGATGGTAAGTTATTAAAGCTATTTATGTATTTTGCAAAATACTTCTTATTAAATAGTTGGTCTGTGGTTATTTCGTCAAATATATGTTCATCAATCAAACCATTTATATTAACTAAACGACTCGAGTTCTTTAGCATTTTTAAAAGCAATTGATGAGGCCACTTTTTTCCTAGAGGTTACAAAACTCGTATAGAGTTTAATTTCCCTATGCTTAGACTCGAATCACCTTCACTAGCTATTGGCTCCAGCTGTGAAGTAACTAGCCATGAAAAAGCTTCTCAAGCTTTGCTATTAGGAATCGGCGTTGAACTGTAGGTTTCTTTCTCTTGCGCGAAAAATTATGAGCACAAACGCCAAGAGATTGAGAGAAGCCTGGTTTGGCCTTTTGGGGCTGTTTAGCCATTTTTACAAACCTTTCACATTGACTTCCCCTTTGCATAGAGGATAAATATATACTAGTGAGATATCCCAGTCTATGACCAGAAGACCGGACTTTTCTCCATACGATTTTCAACGTGTGACGATCTTTGCACAACATGGCTCAAAAAATTCTGTAAATTTTATAGAAAATTTATTAAAAATCCAAAATCAGATATATTGAGGTTTGATGGCCTCGAGAAGGTTTTAAAAGCACTCTGGACTTTGAATAGGGCGAACCGAGTTCAATTCTCGGTAGAACCTTACAATTTTTATACCCTTGGAGAGGGTATACTGAAATTGTCTAGATGTTTGTAACGAACAGAAGGAAGCATCTCCAACCACATAAAGTATATATATTCTTGATCAGCATGACGAGCTGAGTTGATATAGCCATGTCCGTCTGTCCGTCCGTCTGTCCGTCTGTTTCTATGCTATCTCCTCCGTCAGTTTTAAAGCTATCGTAACCAAACTTTGCACGAAGTCTTTTGGTAAAAATACGCTGCACATTTGTCGGAACCGGCCGGATCGGATGACTATTGCATATAGCTGCCATAGGAACGATCGGTTGAAAACTAGTTTTAGTGAGAAAAACTTTTTTGTTTTCAATGCTATCGCTCCCAACCCTCGTATTTATAGGTTTTCTATGCTTCCACATGATTTCACCGAGATTTATCAAAATCGGACAACTATATAGTTTAGCTGCCATACAAAAGATAGGTCTGAAAAAAGTCTTAGTATGAAAAACTTTTTTGATTATAATGCTATCGCTCCCAAACTCGTTACTGATCAATATTATATACTATTACATAATTCTGTGAAGCTTGATCTAAATCGGATAACTATAGCATATAGCTGCCAAAGGACAATCGGTCGAAAAATTTGTTTTAGTGAGAAAAACTTTTTTGTTTTCAATGGTAGCGTCTTTATACGTTCCAGTTATGAATATTATCTGTTTCAACATAATTTTGGAGAGTTTGATCAAAATCGGATGAATATATCGTATGGCTGCCATATAAAAAACTGGCAGGAATATATCATGCGACAAGGGTATATAAACTTCGGTCTCGCCGAGGTTAGCTTTCCTCTATTTTTATACCTGTTACTCGTAGAGTAAAAAGGGTATACTAAAGTCGTGCAAATGTATGTAACAGACAGAAGGAATCATTTCCGACCATATAAAGTATATATATTCTTGATCAGCATCAACAGCCGAGTCGATTTAGCCTTGTCCGTCTGTCCGTCCGTCCGTCTGTCTGTATGAACACCTAGATCTCAGAGATGGTAAGAGATAGAGGATTGACATGTATGGGACAAATGCTTCTTTTATCTGCACGCAGATCAAGTTCAAATTTTGGCCACGCCCCCTCCCGCCCCCGCAATTTGGAAAAAAGTTATATCTCCTACAGTTTAAAAGATAGACGAACCTTTAGAGATAGTTAGTAAGTAGCAAAATGAATTGATTTCCCGAAAGAATGATAAAGATCGGATGAACGGTTCTCAAGTTATAAGCAAAAAAGTGAACCAAGCCTCCCCCCGCTACCACCCCTTCCACCCAAAAAAAAATGTTGCATACTTTTCCGATTGTAACACTATGGAACGCGGGAACACTGTTCAACATGTTTTTTCATGAGTAACGGGTATATCGAAGTCGGTTAGAGCCGACTTTAACTTACGCCCTCGTTTTTATATAAATAACTAAATTTTTAGTAAACACACTGTTTATATAATCTACAAGTGCATAGTTGAATATGCCATTAATATTTTTCCTTTACAATACATATTTGTGCAGTTTGAAGCCAATAAGGATATGCCATAATCAGCAATAATCATCAATTTGGTGCCGTCCGCTTGTGTTGCTGAATCAATTGTACGACATGTTAAAAAATTTTTTTACAATTTTCACAAAATTTTTGTTTGCCTACTATGACGTAGAATCGTCATAGCTCAATAACAAAATGATGGGGAAATTGAAACTTTTAAAGCCATCAAACCTCAATATATCTGAATTTGGATTGTTCATAAATTTTCTATAAAATATACAGAATTTTTTGAGCCATGTTGTGCAAAGAACTAGACAAAAAATTACTTTTCATATGAGGCAGGTACGGTCTAAAGCCCAAGGTATACTAAACAGAGTAGGCGCACTCGCTTTCTCGCTCTCTTGACATTTGTTGTTCTTGTTGAACTTTAGTCGGTAAGCCATGAAGAATGAGAATTAGAGAGAAACTTTGCTCAGTCGACACCGCTTCTGTCAGAAATTAGTCAGCTGATCGCTCTCACTTACGCACTTACTTTTGGGTCGGCTGTTCGCTGTCACTTACGCCCTCTGGATACATTTGGGAATATGGTCGTCTCGCTCTAACCACATTGATTTCCTACTATAAACTTTATATATTTATATCACAAGAAAATTCACTGCTCGTTTTCTCACACAATCGTGTTAATTCAATTCGTGACATTCAATTGAATGCCAATTGAAAATATTGAATTAAAATTATTTCATTTTAATGCGAATTGAGAATTTTGAATTAACATTATTTCATTTTTATGCCAATTCAAAATATTTTAATTTGAATTGAAATTTATAATGCAAATTTAAAAATGTTCAATTTGCATTGCCAGATTTAATGCCAATTAAAATTGAGCATTATCAATTGGCATTACCAATTAATAATGCTAATTGAAGAAAATAATGCCAGCGGCACAACCCTGCTATAAATCGTTTAGCACCAGCAAAATTAAGAGGCAGCGTAAAGTTTATACCTAGTGGGTAAGCTCTATGGGTAAGCAAACGTTGTAAGCGACGGATCTCCGCATACGAGTTTTTTGTGATTTGACCACAAGCGAGCACAAAAATTCATTACTGTCTCACTCTCGCTCTCTTTGACACAAATATAAGGAGTTATGAGTGAGAGAGTATGCTCTTTGTTACTGAGTGTTTTTCACCATTCAACTGGTACCCCTAAAAGAGGCGAAGAACAATTTGCTCGAAGCGAAATAAAACGAACTAAACCTTCGTTTTCGAATTCGCCAAACGTTCGTTTATGATACTTGTGTCGCTCAGTTTGTGGCAGGCAAACATTCGTACGCTCGCGAGTGTTGACTCGAAAGTTTACCGAGTTTCATTTTCACTCGCTCCTCAAATTTTTTTATACAATTAAACTTGAATTAATTGTAATTTTTTACAATAATATTTATTTAAATTCATCGCTTTGGATCCCATTGCAGCTGCTTCCAGGCATTTCTTAGTAAAAAAAGCGGTTGCTTCCTCTTAATTGACCTGATTTAAACAATAAACAATTAACAAATAGGCAACAGCACTTTGGACAATACAATCATGAACATTAAAATACATAAAACCAAATTATGAACACCGGCCAATATGTTCATATAATAATGTTAATTCCATCATGCGTATGACCTAAGTATACGGACTTCAAAGACATACTGAAAATGCAAAGTCAAAGACGCGACGGCGACGCGGCGTAGTTTGTGTTCATTTTCTACCTGCTGCAGAAAAAGGCACGATAAAAGGGAACTCACAAAGAGTTTCGCTTAAACTAAACAAAATACGAATAATGTTCTTCGCGAAACTTTCGCTTGAAGCGAACCTTCGCTTGTGTGTCTGGTGGGTAGTCAGATGTTCGCTGTATGAGTTATTTTTTAACTATGTCCGTCTCCCTCTAACCGCATTTTTCCATGTCACAATTATTTTGAGTGAAGTGTTTACATGTCACTAAGTAGATAAATCTTCTTTGGATTTTTGATTGATGTTTAAATAAAAATTCTTTTGAAATATTTTGCAATATTAAACAAATGAATAAAAGACGGAAATCGATTCTAAAAATGTTTAGCCATATTATTATCAGTTTATAATTTTTAACTTTGGCTTTAATGTCTTAAATATTAATTACTTTTAATTCCGCACAACTTTTCTTTAGCTCAACTTTTGAACACGGCAAATTTGGTCGATTTCGCAAAATTCAGAACAGCAATCAGCTCGGTATGTGATCCACTCAGCTTTTGTTGCTAATATTATAAAATTTAACTAGTTTTTTATCTAGACTTGCACGTCCTCAACAGTAGCTTGGCCCTTCGTCTCATCAGCAGAATTTGCCATATTTTATTTGCAATGTAAAGCTCAAATACGAGAGAGTTTAGTACCGAAAAGTATGCAAAGCCTTGCGATTTTGCTTAACTCCTAAAAGTAAGCCCTTAATATATTCATTCCATTCTAGAGGCAAACAATTTTATGATGATAAAAACATAAAGTTAATGAATATTTTGTGAAAGCTTTCATAATGTAATTAAATCAATTGATATTTAAATCACAAGAAGGAAAATGCTTTAATGCCCGAATATATATTATGCATTCTGCTGCGCTCTCACGCACCCTCCCACACTTCCCGGTCACGCAGTGGCCAACGTATATGTAGTATTTCATTACTTTTTTGTTAATAAAAATTTGCCGAGGCATATTTATGCGCTTTTAAACGTTGTAATTAATCATAAATAAAGCGTCCGGCATTAATGGTGCAAAAATGAAGTTGGACCGTACGTACTACGTACTCCACTCCGTGCACTCGCACACATAGCACACTCCGTTCGCAGTGAAAAACGTAAAAAGTTACTGCGGAATTCACAAGGCAAATTGATGAAGTTTTAGTTGCGGCAACTTTGCTACGTGACGTGTGCGTGGCCCTTGACCACGCCCACGTTTTTGTGTCATCGCTGTCGCCTGGCTCTTTGTACCCGTTCGTTAAGTTTTTCCTTTGCTTTCTCTTACTTTATTTCACCTTTCTTCTTTTTTTTGGAAATGGCAAGCAACAACAAAGCCAATGCAATTACAACGCAACGTGCACAAATTTTTTGCACTCACTGTGTGTGAGCCAAAGTAAATTGGTCTGGCAAATGCCTTTTTTGCACGGCTTACCTTGCGGCAGTATTTTTATAATTTTGTGTATGTACTCGTTATTTCGGTGCGTTAAACGCTTCATTGCCACCGCGAAAGGTTTGCCTCGAAAATAAGAAGGTGAAAAAATAGATAGGCTAGGGTGTGCAGTTAGAATCAAAAAGAAGAAAAAAGGAGGACAGCTAGTTAAGAAGCGATGGGATAAGGACAAGTGGATGCTCTTTACTGAAAAATTTAATACATAAAACACAGTTTAGTTGTTTGGTAAGTCTTACCGTCTTTTCAAAACTATCTCAAGTTTAATACAATCTGTTCCAAAGGTACTCAGAGTATGTTAACTTTTTGCAGCCGAGTCGATACAGCCATGTCTGTAGAACAAAGAGATCTCAGAGATGGTAGGAGATAGAAGTTTGACATGTTTGGGACATAAACTTCTTATAAAGGGTGATTTTTTAGCTCCTTTCGGATTTGATTAAACAAAAAATACATAAAATTCAGAAAAATGAATGAAAGAACGATCTATATAATTTGGTTCATATAAAAGATTTTTACGCTGGATCGAAATTTGGCATAATCTCTTCAACATATCGGCCGGTAGGAATAAATTCTTCAATATTGGCTTCCAGTGCGTCAACTGTTGCGTGCTTGTCGCTATAGACATGAGCCTTAACATAACCCCACATACCTCAATAGTCTAAAGGTATTATATCACACGATCTAGGCGGCAAATTGACCGGCCCCAAATATGAAATAAACTGTTCACCGAACTCGCCTCTCAAGAAAAGAAAAAGTTTGTAATTATCGCACTGTAGCACTCTCCATTGACAGTAACGTCCCTGCCTTCGTCATCTTTTAAAAAGTACGGTCCAAGGATGCCACCGGAATATATTCCACACAAAACAATGCATTTTCGGGATGCATTCTTCTTCCTTAGTACAGCACTTTGCTTATGAAAATATACTCCAAGGGTTTAACCCCCAAACCCCCCACATCAACGTGGAGTATATTTTTTATGCAAAATACTTTTCTAAGGAAGAATGCAAATTTTGTTATAAACATATTTGGGGCCCGTATCCGCTGTCTACAAACGTTATGTTAGAAATGATGTTAATGCTCTGTTAACTAACATAAGAGACGGACGCACAGTGGGGAATTTGACCTCGCTAGAGGCATTTAAGGGTACTGTATACCTTCAGGTGTCATTTTTTAAGGGTTTACAAAAAATTAAATTACACAAAAACTATAAGTGATATTAACAAGCTGTTTCTTGCATTCGATAGGTAGGTAGGTAGGTATTTCCGGCTGGCCCATGTAGGGGGGCCACACATTGACCTTACGGTCCTTAGTGAGGCCGGGTTCTTTTTCAGGTACATAATTCCTTCAGAAATCCTGGAAGATCTTTGACGTTTTGGCAAATGCCAATAGTTGTTTGGGAGAGATTGCATTCGATAGGTAATCGGTTAAATTAAATTTAGATATTTTTGTTGTTGTTGTTGTACCTGCGGTTGCAAAAATTTTTTGAAAACGGATGATTTGAATTCAAAACTGAAGACGGGGTTTTGTTAATAATTGATGTAATTCTGGTGTGAACTAGGATATTTTGGACGGTCTATAAAGGCGAAGTTAGGGGTTTCAATGTCAAAATTTCGAAACTCGACTTTTTCCCACTGTATTGGTCCTAGCTCTGTTATTTTTTGACCGATCAAAAATATCCTAGCTCACACCAGAATGGTGGGTATTACGAGCAATTTGCAAAATTTGAAAATCGGTCAACAGTTACTCTTTAAATCTTTGCAACCATTTTGGAAAAAGTTGTTCCGAGATAATCGCACCTAAAGTTTCGACATCTGTTTTCAATGAAATAAAAATTATTTTAAATAAATGTAAAAATTGGATTTGGTGCATTTGGGTGTTAGCTTTTACCAAAAAAAAATTATCAAAATCGGTCAAATAGTTCTCAAGAAATTTGGCACAAAGTGCATCAAGACATGGTAAAAAAAAATCAATTAAATTTCCAAGTAAAATTTTTTTCAACAATTTTTTTTTTCAAAAATTGCGATAATTTTATAACTTGTTTTAAAGTTTTTTTTTAACTAAAAATAAGAAAAAACTTGGAATTTTTAAAAATACGAGGATCGATATACAAATTGTTTTCATATAAGAGAGTCGGGAGAGACAGGAAAAAATATTGTTTTTTATTATTTCTGTAAGACCAATTTTCGGATCTGCTTGAAAGCTTTACAGGATGTTTATAAGACCCTAATAGAACGTTTAGGCAAATAAAAAAAAAAATTTCTGAAGGTATGCAGTACCCTTAATTAAGATAAATTAATCCCACCATTTTAACCCCCCCTAAAAAAATTATCCATCAACAATCCCCTATCCCCTATTTATTCATTTCAAAAAACAATCCAAACGGGATCAAATCAATCCCAAGCGGTAATGAAAACAACGTAATCCCGGATATGCTTGAGCCGATCAGAAAAAGGATTGAGTTGATCCGACTTTTTTGATCCCAGGAAAGATTACAATTATACCGGGGTAATCCTTTAAGAGATTGAATTAGCAAAAAAAATTTAGAAAAAAAAAAATATTTAGTCCCACCCAAAAAGCTGTATAATTTTTGGTATGTTTGACTTTTTAATTTGAGGAAAGGCAACTCTTCTTCCTTTCCTCCGCAGGCCACATGCCGTAGGACATCCTTATCAACTTCAAACTTGGTTTATTTAAGACTTCTGAAAAAAAACAAATAAATATAAAAATTGTTGTGCTCAACTGGGACTCGAACCCACGACCATGCGCGCACTCTGAACATGAATGGAATGGCATTTCATCGCACACCACCAACCCCATCGGTTGTTGCTGCATGACTAAAAGGCTACTTATATTTCTTCGCTCTCGCTCTCCAATTTGTGGACATGTGATCTCGAAAGGGATTGAAGTAAGCACATTTGGAATGATTCAAGTTCGAAAGGCATGGGTCAATCCTTATAGGATTGAATTGTGTAGAATATCCTGAAAGTCGAGATTGAATTTTCAAGCTCATGCCGGGCTTACTCCAAGATTTAAAAGATTGAAAATATCTCGACTTTTTTTTCTTATTAAAAAAAAAAATTTAAAATAAGTAAATATGAATCAGTCACTTATTAGACCAATTCTGTCGTATGGTTGTACTGTGGGGTTCAATATATCTCCATCATATATGGAAAGGCTCCGTCAATGTATAGGTCGCCAATCAGCAATTACATGAAGTTTATATCAAACAAGTAACTATATAACTCATCTGGAGTTATAACAATAGACAACCACTTCATTAACCTAACTAGAAATCATATACTAAGATCCCCAAATAATGTAGAAAACTTACTTATAAAAGCTCAGTACTATGAGAGCGACTCATATTTTCAATTGGGTAACTGTAAAAAAATGGGAATTTTCAGAACGACAATGGCACACCCACTATATATCATATATAAATAACAAGCCAAAAATCTATAAGCGAGAAACAGTTAACGAACACAAACAAAAGCTTCGACATGTTCTTATCAACGAAAGATATTTTTCCTTTTCTAGAAATATAAGGAACAAATTCTGGTGGATCGAAAATCCAAGTTAAAGTCTCACCCTTTTGCATTTTACCAACCCTCACGCGTTTTTTTCTATTTTTCAGATTTAAGAATCTTAATCCTAAAAATGTTACCTTACAATTTAAGCAGAGAGCTCAA
>JAEIFU010003282.1:0-30741 GCA_018904235.1 Lordiphosa stackelbergi | reverse complement strand
CACCGATAGTTCCTATGACAGCTACAGAAGATAGTCATCCGATTTAGACCAAAACTTCCAAATCTTCGTAAAAACGCATAATATTAATAATTACCGAAGTAAGACACGTTAACATTAAAAACAAAAAAGTTTTTCTCCCAAAAACCCACTTTTCGACCGATAGTTCCCATGCAGCTATAAGATATAGTCATCCGATTTTGGAAAAAACTTCCAAATCTATGGAAAAGCGATAATAATAATAATCGCTGAAGTGAGACACGTAAACAAATAAAAACAAAAAAATTTTTCCCATAAAAAACCACTGCTTTCGACCGATAAGTCCTATGCACAACATTAGATATAGTCATCCGATTTTGGACCAAAACTTCCAAATCTGTAAGAAAGCGTAGTAATATTAAGAATCGCTGATAGACAATATGTTATCTTAAAAAACAAAAAGCTTGCCACACCTCACTTTCTTAGACCACATGTCTTTAAACCAAGTTAAGAGATACAACACCAATCTATCATCTCACATATAGCATAAAAGTAAGACTCTAAAAATTGTGCCTGATATATTTTTGAAAACCTGATAATTTAAACTCTATGTAATTAATTATGATAATGTAATATTAATAATAAAATAATATTTACAGACATTACAGGAGAGACAATGGCATGCATTAGATTACAAAGCTCAATCGACTCAGTCAATTGTCCTTAATTACAATATATAGTTTATAGGTTTGAAATGAATATTTGTGCAAAACCATAAGGATTATAATTCTTGTGTAAGGCATAAAATGTATGGTTTCAACTGTTACAACTTAAAATCTTCAAACATTCTATTTTATAATGATAAAGGTCGGGCGCGATCAAGATTGTTATGTCATAGTATCTGGAGTTTGAGCCAGTTGTACGTTGGGTTAACCTCCTTCATTAATGCACAAAATGCTACTTATCGTACTTTTCAGGCGAGTCAAGACTAAACTTAGCGGTTGTAGCGTTGGGTATTGGCCTTGTCAGTAAAGGTTCAAGAGCCCACTTTCAAACTCAAGTTTTAATACCTTCTGGCATGTTCAATGTCATCATACAATGCAGAACTCATGATTTTTAAAATTAACATCTGAAGGTCAACTAATATTTAGTCGACAATTGAGTGTAAACTTGGTAAACGAACCTCCTGAATCAAGCCTGAGTTTACGCAATACCAGCGTGATATCGGCGCTAAACTGCATGGACATCGGCCTTCTGTTGATCATGATGGCTCTACGGCATGAGTGTCGTTCAAGTAATCCAGTTGTTGGCAGCAGGTCCGAATTGAGCGTTTGGCCAGGAGAGCAGCTCATAGCGGATGATTCCCTGCCAATCCCACCAAACAATACAGAAGAACCTTCCTGGCCGGCTTAACCCCGCTGGGCAGCTTCACCGCTTTTCGACCACGACCGTTTGCGCTTCACGTTGTCGGGTGACCCACTTTTCATCGCCAGTCACCATCCGCTTCAAAAACGGGTCGATTTTCTTGCGATTCAGAAGCGATTCGCATGCATCCATACGGGAAAAAATATTTTTTTGCGTCAAGTCGTGTGGCACCCATACATCGAGCTTTTGAATCCAAGCTTCTTCAAATGGTTTATAACGGTTTGATGACTCATGCCCAGCTGCTTGGGATGCTACGGCTATATGCGATCAATTCAGCGATTTTATCGCAATTTTCGACGACAGGCCTTCCGGACCGTGGCGCATCTTCGATCACCTCTGCACCAGAACGAAAACGTTGAAACCATCGTTGTGCGGTGGAAATGGAAACTGTATCGGGTCCATAAACTGCACAAATTTTATTGGCAGCATGAGATGTATTTTTGCCTTTATCGTAGTAGTACTGTAAAATATGCCGTATTTTCTTTATTTTGCTCCATGTTTGCGACGCTATAACTCACGAACGACTAAAACAAACAACAATAAATCAAACACGTGTTAGCGCGTGAAAAGAGCTTTCAAAAGCTCTAGCGTGAACCGATGCGACGAATACAACTAGAACTACGAGCTTGCGAAGAACATAACACAATAACTAAACCCAAATAATCTATAATATCTTAATGAACGAATAGTTCTTTGAAATGTAAATTATTTGATTTAAAAATCTTGAGTACATTTTTTGTAAAAAATATTTATCTCTGGTCGATACGGTGATATGTGCGAACTGTACATTTTTTCCCATTATCATACTTATGTGGTTTCTGCTAATTATGCGAAGCAAAAACTTAAAAAAAACTTCAAGATAAATGCATTGGCATAGTTGCTCATGGTTGCTTATGCATTATTGTATAGCCCTTTGTACAATCAGAAAGATTTAGATAGCGATAGTACACGTAATAAAAAATTAAGCCCTGTCAAAAACCGAATATAGTCCAATGGGGTTACTAGTAAATGTAAGATTAGCTTACATTATTTAATTTTATTTTTACCTTGATGAAAATTGATCAAATATTGTGTTTTTTAACCACTTAATTTTTTGGCCCAGGTGGACCTTTTTTCGTGAAATGCCCATATATCGATTCCTTTACGTTCATTTTGTGGGAAACACATACTTTTGTTTTGACCATCTTTGATGGTAGAGTACTATTTCTTAACCCTCTTTTACTGATAAGTAATTGCCAAGTGTATAATCTAATATTATAGTTATCTAATCTTTTATAGTAATATCACAAAATGTTTTGTTTTTTTTATATTGGTTTTGTTGGGAGATTTAGCTAAATTCACCACCCAAACAATTTTGATAATCAAATTTTATTTTGGAAATGTTAGCCAAATTAATTTAATATATTGTTTCAATAAATGTTTGCAAAACCAACCGAACGTTGACAAACAAACTCGCTACTCAAACCACGGCTGGCGCCCTATACATATGGTGGCATCCTCTGTTTACCAACGAGCGCTAAGTTTGCCAAGTTACATTTTCTGATTGGCGCAAAAAAAAAATTTTAATTTTGCTTTTTTTTTTTGAGAATCTG
This sequence comes from Lordiphosa stackelbergi, assembly GCA_018904235.1. Classification (NCBI taxonomy): domain Eukaryota; kingdom Metazoa; phylum Arthropoda; class Insecta; order Diptera; family Drosophilidae; genus Lordiphosa; species Lordiphosa stackelbergi. The sequence continues at coordinate 27,748 of JAEIFU010003282.1, read as the reverse complement.
ACGTAAATTTGAATTATAATTTAAAAGTGTAACATTAAACATATAACACAATCAAAAAATTTCATTTAAACATCAAATTAACTCATAACTAGAACATGGGACATTTTTTTGCGGGAAAGGGCAACCTTGTTTAGAGATTTGTCCATTAGCATGGACACAAACCTTCCAACTCGATTTTCAAATAAGAAAATTAAATCTCTTGAAGTTCTGGGACACCGACGGGTTTTTCGAGCGTTTCGCAGAAATCTCTAGAGATTTCAGTGACACCCCCGATTGTTTTTTTGTGAACTCGTATGCAAAGACTAAAAATGGTATAACTTTATGGAAAAAAATCGTAGAATTAATTAGGAACGTTTATTTCAATGTTAAGGACAAGTACTTTCCGATAATATCAAACAGAGTCAAAACAAAAGTATAGGATCCCCATACAACGGGTCTAAGAAGATTCAAAAAGCCATTTTTCAACTTTAACTGAAGGACCATTTTTAAAAACAGATTCGTGTTCAGCACACGAAAATCATTAGAATCATCACCAACCCTTTAATATACTGAGAAAAGTATAATTTGGTTGCCTTGTGCTATTTAACAAAACTGAACTATTTATTAGACTTTAATGACAGAAAATTTGTATACGTATTGAAGTTTTATTCTGAAAAACAACTTATATTGTTTTCCATGAGAAGTATTTTGGGACCAATCAAAGAAAATATTGTATTTAATAGTTTTCAATTTTACTAAAAAGAAAAATTTGCGCCGATATATAACTTTACCTAACTTAATCTAAGGCTACGCTGATGATTTTGCACATAACTGACCGCATAAGGCGAACAATTCTCAAGCTGTTTTTTTTTATATTCATCGTTTGTGTAATATTTTTGTACATATTTATTTAGTTTTACACTTTTTTTATTTCAACTTAAACTTGTTAATTTTAAATTATTGATCACCTACCGACGTTTTTATTGGTTTAAATGGTATGTCAATAAAAGGATCGAATTCTTCAGAATCCACGGCTTTGCCAAACACCGCAGTCACTGACAATATAAGTACAAGGATCTTGATCATTTTTATTCTCGTCTCCCCAGTCCGAAATGTAAAGAAAGACTATTCCTGAAAATCGTCGGGTATGACAAAAACTATTTTGCGATTAACAAAAAGTAATTGCTAATCTAATCTATTGATTAGAAGTCAAGTGTAAATGTCTTTTTATAACCTAGCAAAAGACAAGAGTTTTTGTAAGAGTAAACTTGTGGAGGGTATTATAATTTTGCGTAGGGGTTTGTAACGCTTAGAAGAAAGCAAACTAGTACACAGCTGTTTTTAAGACTTGACTCTTAATGGGTGCCAAAACCTTTCGGATAGGACGACTTTTTTATAGCTGGCATAAATAAAATCGGTTGGTATAAGCCAAATTGGAGATATTCTTAAAGTTTAGACTGATGCTTTTGACATCTTACTTAACCATCTTGTCTTTACATTTTTAAAAATCCAGATCATAGGTCAAAATACTACGAAATACTCATACATAAGACCAACCTCAATCTTTTTAAGAGTACGCAAGGTGCGGCTAAGCCCAAGTCAACTTTGCTTTTTTGATTAGCCTCCATATGTGGGGTCGATAAGAGATAATCCAAGTAGGATTTTTGTGACATTTCCGTACAACTGCGTCTTACTAGATTATCGTTGATTGATACGCTCTCAGTAGGTACTAAATTGCTTTATGGTTCAAATAAACCAAAATTAGCACGAATCGAAACTTGTGACATAATTAGTCATTTAAAAGGAGTGCAAAAAAATGGACTGAAGAAAAAAGGTTAGGCTGCCTTTACACTGACCTACGTTTTGTTGTGTTTTAAATTTGAATAGCTTGTCAGTTCAAAGAATTTCGTACTAGATCAGCCTTATGAGTCAGTTAAAGTACCGAAATCGTGTATCAGTAACCAGTTGAAATTTCAAAACGGTTTGCATCCCTGATAAAGCCTATAGACAATAATAATTTTTAATTGGTGTGTGGCATTCAACTTTGCCATGAACCAAGTCTTGAAACGACTGACTCATGTGCAGGTGAAGCTGTAAGTTGCTGGTAAGTGGCTTTTGGACTTAACCCATTAGGGTAAACTTGACATGTTGTTAGCGACGCGTCGTCATCCAACACTTGGCTATGGAGACCCCCACATGTAACTTTGATTTATGATAAGTCACGTTTAAACTTAAGGCTGCCCTGCCAGCTGGCTAACTTTAAACATTTTTTATGCAATCTCCCTTCAATTCAATTGGGCACTTTATTTAAGCAAACTGTTGGACAGTTGGCGTTCATCAGCAGCCAATTAGGCTGTTTAATTGAATTTCAAGTGGAAAGTGCCAGCTATAGAAGAAACCGCAAAGCAATTTCCACACAATTTTCCCAAACAAGAAGAGCCGACTCTTCTGCAATTCGTCAGGCATTGCAATTTTTGCAAAAATAGTTACAGTTTTTCTTCGTCTATTTCTTTTTTGTTGTCTGCCTGATTTTCTTTTTCATTTTCTTTTTTTTTTTTTTGTGTGTGACTGCCTAGCAATTTGAACAAAATGTATTTCCATTTCTGTTCGCTTCGTTCCTGTAGCACTTCACATAATTTCAATGAACCGCATTTACGTTTGGTTTATCTCTTCTTTCCCTCTTCCTCTCCTCCTGCATATTCGACATTGGCATGACAATGACGCCGCCAGCCACCACCAGCACCGTCGATGTCAGCCCCTGACTTGATTCTTCTTGTTGGCAGTTTGCGGCTTTTGCCATGCTTAATGCCAATCTCAGTGGGGTACCCATCCACCGCCCACTTCCCTCAGTCACAATCACCATCACTTCACCACATTACAACTCACTGACATAATACAAAAATCGTAGCAAGTCAGGCGCAACTCGTCGATACGCGCTTTTCGCGCTTCTCTGACATGTAAAGTACAAGGGACAGTGGGTAGGGGCATGGTGGGGGCAAAGAAAGAGCCATCGAAACTTAGAAATTAGCTAGCAAATTAGAAGATCGTGCACATTTTAAGCATGCAAATTTCTAAAACCCAACACAGTTAAGAAAAATAGTTATTGTATTTAAACTACTAAACCGACTCAGTAGAAAAGGGTCATTACATTTTGTTTCTTCTGTTAACTAGTGTTATTCTTGGGAAAGCATTGTCCCGATCTAACAAGTCATTTATTAGTTATTAACCCAAACTAGTACTGACATGACGGCCCACCCCGCACATTGGAAGATCTTGCCCATCTAGGGGGACTTAATTTAAACGAAAAAAAATAACTTTTTTTAAAAATTTTTTAACCTTAGCAAATGTTTTAATACATCAGAGTTTAAGAACGCCAGCATTAAAACAAACAATTTTTCTAAATAAAACCCACTTTTCGACCGCTAGTTCCTATGACAGCTATAAGATATAGTCATCCGATTTTGACCAAAACTTCAAAATCTTTGTAAAAGCGCATAATATTAATAATTGCTGAAGTGAGACACGTTAACATTAAAAACAAAAAAGTTTTTCTCATTAAAACCCACTTTTCGACCGATAGTTCCTATGACAGCTATAAGATATAGTCATCCGATTTTGATCAAAACTTCCAAATCTGTATAAAAGCGTTTAATATTAATAATCGCTGATGTGAGACACGTTAACATTAAAAACAAAAAAATTTTTCTCATTAAAACCAATTTTTCGACTGATAGTTCCCATGGCAGCTATAAGATATAGTCATCCGATTTTAACAAAAACTTCCTAATCTATGTGAAAGCGTATAGTATTAATAATTGCTGAAGTGGGAGCCGTTAACATTAAAAACAAAAAGTTTTTCTCACAAAGACCCACTTTTCAACCGATAGTTCCTATGGCAGCTATAAGATATAGTCATCCGATCCGGTCGGTTCCGACATATTAGCAGTGTGCAGTAAAAAGAAGACTCTGTGCAAAATTCCAGCTCGATAGCTTTAAAACTGAGAGACTAGTTCGCGTAGAAACAGACAGACGGACAGACGGACAGACAGACGGACGGACAAAGCTCAATAGACTCAGCTCGTCGTCCTGATCAAGAATATATATAGTTTATAGGGTCGGAAATGAATATTTCTATGCGTTGCAAACTTCTGGGCAAAATTATAATACCCTTTGCAAGGGTATAAAAATAATTTATTTTTAAGGTCAATGAACTTTTAGAAGTCAATTTATAAATGTTCAAATGTTACGGAAACAAGCACAAAACTAATCCAAAATGTTTGTTCAGAATATAAAGGTTCTTAAACCGGTGCATTTGAAATGCATGCAAAATTTCATCGGAAAACTAGAGACAGTTGAGAAAGTTTAGTCTTTTTCAATCAAAATCGTGTGGTCACTGTGAGCCGAAAAATTTATTTTTATTCCCTTGGAGAGGGTATATTAAAATTGTCCAGATGTTTGTAACGCACAGAATGAAGCATCTCCGACCACATAAAGTATATATATTCTTGATCAGCATGACGAGCTGAGTTGATATAGCCATGTCCGTCTGTCCGTCCGTCCGTCTGTCCGTCTGTTTCTATGCTATCTCCTCCGTCAGTTTTAAAGCTATCTTAACCAAACTTTGCACGAAGTCTTTTGGTACAAATACGCTGCACATTTGTCGGAACCGGCCGGATCGGATGACTATAGCATATAGCTGCCATAGGAACGATCGGTTGAAAAAGTAGTTTTAGTGAGAAAAACTTTTTTGTTTTCAATGCTATCGCTCCCAACCCTCGTAGTTATAAGTTTTCTTTGATTTCACATAATTTCACCGAGACTTATCAAAATCGGACAACTATATAGTATAGCTGCCATACAAAAGATAGGTCTGAAAAAAAAATTTAGTATGAAAAACTTTTTTGTTTTCAATGCTATTGCTCCCAAACTCGTTACTGATCAATATAATATGCTAACACATTATTCTGTCAAGTCTGATCCAAATCGGATGACTATAGCATATAGCTGCCATAGGAATGATCGGTCGAAAAAATAGTTTTAGTGGGAAAAGCTTTTTTGTTTTCAACTGTAGCGTCTTTGTACGTTCAAGTTATGAATATTATCTGTCTCAACACAATTTTGGAGAGTTTGATCAAAATCGGATGAATATATCGTATAGCTGCCATATAAAAAACTGTCAAGAATATATCATGCTCCAAGGGTATATAAACTTCGGTCGAGCCGAAGTTAGCTTTCCTCTATTTTTTCCATTATTTTTGGATCATTATAGATTTTTAGCGCTATAAAGGGACTTTATAAGTGGCATATAACAATTTTATTGTAAATGTGAAATTGGCTATACAGCTCCTCCAACGGGGCCAAGCCAAGCTTCTCAATCTCTTGGCGTGTGTGCTTTATATTTTTCGCACAAGAGAAAGGGACCTACAGTTTAACGCCGAATCCGAACGGCAAAGTTTGAGAATTTCCTTTTTCATGGCTAGATTCTTCACAGCTGGCGCCACTAGCTGGTGAAGGTGACCGTATGTGTAAAAGTTATTTTTCCAAAGAAAGAAAAAAACTTTTATTATTAGATGTGCAGAGGCGGGATCGAACCCACGACCTCCCCGCCCAGCAGTCCAGCACACTAACCGCTGGGCCACAGACGGCCAATTTTTTTATTTGTTGAAAATAAGTACCAAAAAGTTAGTATATTTTAAACAAATTTCTATTTTTGGTGGAAAATGAGTTATAGCACACAGGCGCAGAGTTTTTTGAGGTTTGGTCAAGCAATGTAAGAACCGTTAAGCTTAACGCACTCCTAGAGCACGCAGCGATGATTTTTGGCAATGAAGTTGAAGTTGGAGTTACACTTCATGAATTTGAGTTGATGTGGACTAAATCTAGGAGAGATAAATCCAGATTTATGACCAATAATGCAAGTTGGCTTTAGGGCGCAATAAAAGGCGATAATTATAAGATTGATGTCGCGCCTTCCACCTCAAACTGCAGCGGAGGAGCTATTAAACCATCACCTGATTGTTGCCCAAATACACAGCAAAGAAAAAGTGAAGTTCTGCTGTTAGAAATTGAAGAAAATCAATTGATTGCGGTCGAGGGGAAAAAGGGAATCGGTGAGGTTAATAAATGAGTTAACAAATGTTTCTCCATCTAGGAGATCAACCATCAAAAAAGGCAGATTACGCACAGATAATTTAAAACGTCTTTCATCAGATCAGCCACTTGCATTAATGGTGGACTCTAAGTTATCAATGCAGCAATACATTACCTCACGGCAGCACACAAAAATGGTCAGTCCAAAAATTGTATCCATGCAATGATCTCGTTATAGAGTCAAAAATGTTGTGCTATCCCAGTGGAATTCCTTTACCGAATCATATGTAGTCAGATGTCGACCAATTTGTATATTATGATCAAACAAGTAAAGAAAGTTGTGATTTTGAATCAGACTCTGATTAAATTTGCAAAAAATAATTTCTCCCATTTTTTTATCAACTTTGAGCATGTGTATGCGCCTCAATCTCTATAAATAAAAAGAGAGTGTCCTGACTGATTGATTCATTGATTCAGTGATTCACTGACTGACTGATTGGCAATCATCGCACAGCCTAAACGGAAAGAGATAGAAAGCTGAAATTTGGACAGGAGTTTCTGTTAGTGGTGAAAGTGCGTACTAAGACGGGGTTTTGGAAAATTCCACCCGGAAAAGTCGGAAAAGCGTCGGAAAAGTTTGTATGAGAAAAATGTTACTTTTCATCCGGTTCACTTGAAATTTGGTTTGTAAGCATAGTACGCGAAATAATTCGACAGGTGTTTTCCCGATTTTGGAAAATCCGACGGGAAAATGGCCGAAAAATTCTGCATGAAAAAAACAATTTTTTATCCGATTGGCTTGAAACTCGGTTTATAAGGGCGGAATACGAAATAGATTGAAATGTGATTTTCCGATGTTGGAACTTTAGAATGGTCGGAAAATTCTGCATGAAATAAAATTTTTCTCAATTTTTATTTTCAATGTCGAAATCCGCCCCATGCTCACACCCAAACGCTAAAAATAAGTTAAATCATAATACATCAAACTATCATAATCTAGTAGGCCAAGGTGAGATATACAAAACAGTAAGACACTGTTTCTCGAAAATTTGTTCAATTTGCTTAGTTACTATGAAACACCAAAAAATAGACAAAAAAAAAAAAAAAATCAATAAAAAAAAATCAAAATCTAGTGTTCTGGTGAGAGTGTGAGCAACTCTGTTAATGCTTTTTAAGACTATTTAAACTGCTGGCGGTGATCGATAGAACAAAGGTACAAAGGAGTTTTATTAACTTAATTAATTTTCTCTTAAGCGCCTTCATACAGTGCTCAAGCATTTCATCGGCAGCTGTCAGCAAGCCAAGCTCGCCAATTAACCACAAAGCAGTCAAGCAAGAAACTGTTCATTAATGACAAGCCGCCCATGTGGAAAAGGATAATTCGCATAAAGACGCCTCAAGTGAGACACCTTAAATCCAAAAAGAAATTTAAATTGCAAATTACACGAATAATAAAGTAAAATTGTAAAATTAATAATGTGTAAAAGGATTTGTCGCGACAACAAGCTGCCACCTCCTTCCCCCTCCTACAACCAGCACACAAATTTGTGTGTCTCTCGCTGATAATCCTTTATTTTCGTTTTCAATTTTATTCGCAAAAGGCAAACACAAAGTGTTAAAAGTATTTTTCAGGCGGAAAATTTGCTGAGTGCCAAGGCAGTGGAAAAGTTTTTCCCACTGCAGAGAATAATCTTTAGCTCTCCTCTCCTCTAAAGTGGCTCTGACGCTGTTGTATGCATAATTTAGGGACAAGGCGCCGAAAACAGCAGTGGCAAGCGACAAAACTTGACTGCAATTTCAAATTGAAAAATTTTGCAAGAAAAACAAAAGAACGAGGAGAAACTTACAAGTGCGAAAAGAAAAGAAATGGCAAGAAATCTGACTTTGCTGTCCCATGTCCTGCAATGTGCCTGCTCCGTTCGCCAAATGTTTATTGTCAAAAGTTAAAAGTTGGGCACAAGTGTTGAAAATCAGGAGACCAAGAAATGTTGCTAAATGTGGACACTAAACATGGTTAAAAAATAAGTTTTTATTTTGTAGGTTCAAGTTTTAAACGTACAAACAAATACCAAAACTACACACATACATTGAGAAAAGGAGAAGGATAGTGTTTGATGATCCTCAGGATATCTTCGGTATCCATTTGGACTAGATAGTTAACTATCCTTTTTTGGGATCCATTGGATATTTTCGATGTCGATTTATTTTCTCTTAAGATATAAGTAAGCTATATGATTTATTCATCAAAAAATTTTTCTCATAGAATAATTTGGACCGATCGTTCGGATATTATAGTCACGATAAACGGTAACAAAAAGTTTTTTAGACCTATTTGTTGCAGCTTCTTTGGGTAAAACTGTGAATATAAACGGGGTTGGGAGCGTACTTGAAAACAAAAATTTTCTATAAGATTTTTCAACATCTTATCATTAAGTCCGTACGGTCGAAAATGTACTAGAAAACTAAGGGGGGGCGAACAAAAAAAGCGGCACAAACTATTTTACTGATCTTAACATCTTATCAACCACTGTCGATAATCTTTATGGGTCAAAAGGAGCTGGAAAATGTGAAAAGGATATTTTAAAAAATGGATCTTAAAGTGGATATTTTGAATATCCATTCTACGGAAATCTTTTTTTTTCTGTGTATTTTAAAGTAAATTTTTGCAATTGTGTTCCTTATGAAGCCACTAAGCAGCTTTACCGATCTTCATTATACAGATGGAGGAGGTCACAGGCAGTGTCTGAATTGCTCACTTCACAGCCACAACAGCAAAAATATTTTGTTTATGACTCTGCACACTGGACCTGCTACCTTAAATTTTGTGCAAAGGTAGGTACAGCCAGAAGGAATCATCTCCGAACCTATAAAGCAGGGTAGTCCAAGCCTATTCATTGTTGTATAGGCCTCACGCGTATAGGCCTCTGCCCTCATGTTGTTGCATCATAAATTGTAATTCACGTTTTAAAAATATTGGTGCGGATTCTTCTCGGACTTGGAATTGCCTTTCGTGTAAGCCCTGGTAGATGCAAATCTTCATAAAAACCTCACCGTTCTTAAGGTCTCAACTTTAATGTCGCAAATAAAAGCTTAATGTCCAAAATGTCTAATTGAAAAGTATAAGGCCCGAAAATTGCCAAAAAACCCAGTGCATCAAAACCATTTTGGCTTAAAACATCCATAAACCACTTAACAATCAGTTTGCATACCTGCTATTTTTTATTCATTTCTATTTTTATACTCTGTACCGAAGGTACATATTAAGATTGTGCAAAAGTATTGGCATTTCCGACCCTATAAGTATATATATCTATGTTTATGTCCGTCTGTCCGTCCGTCCGTCCGTATGAACAAACAGATCTCAGAGATGGTAAGAGATAGAGGTTTGACATGTATGGGACAAATGTTTCTTATACTTGCAGGCAGATCAAGTTTATTTTCAATTTTTGCCACGCCCCCTCCCGCCCCCGCAATTTGGAAAAAACGTCATATCTCCCACAGTTTTGTAGATAGTTATTTCGTACCTTCTAGAGATAGTTAGTCATTAGTAATATGTATCGATTTGCCGAAGAAATGATAAAGATCGGATGAGCGGTTCTCAAGTTATGATCAAATAAGTGAATTACCCCCCGCCACCCCCTCCCACCCTCACACAACCAACGCTGCACAATCTTAGAGAGAGAGAGAGAAGAGAGAGAGAGAGAAAGAAGAGAGAGATAGAGAGAGAGGGGGAGAGAGAGAAACATAGAGATGAGCGCAGCAGCAGCACCAGCACCGCATTCAGCACCTACTCTAGGTACAGAGTATAAATATAGTCGGGCTTGACCGACTTTCTCACTTGTTTTCTATACAAATTTTTTAAAAATTAAGCAATGATAATAGACTAACATATTGCATAAACCATTGGATTTAATTTCATCTTGCCTTATGCGATTATTTCCAAAAACAATTTTTCTTTCTCCCATTCAAATTTCTGCTTCTCCAATCCCAATGACTCATCCATGTTAAATTTTTCCTATTGCATGCAAACAACCATATGTGGAAGGTAATGTATTCTGGTGACGATATACATATTCTTCGTAGCCCTTATTTCTGAATATTTTTTTGTGTCCGCAGTGTGGTGTTTAAGGTAAATTACTGACAAACAAATAAAATATACATGATGATACATGAGAGTGTTCCTCAAAATGTCACTCAGACATTACATTTATAGGCTGCTTTTGTCCATTTTTCAATGTCACGTTTGACTTTGAAAAACATCATTTGTTGTGTATCAGTGTGTCGCAAAGCAAAGAAGTAAGTTCCTCGGATATTTAGCACAAACTGAGTTTTACGCAAGCAATTTAATAAATTGGAATCAATTTTATTTTTTATATGTTTTTAAGCCGTTTAATCTTGGTCACGGCCCTCGGATACGGACCCCCCCCCTGACGACGACCCACGCAAACGTTTTAAGGACCACGATTTGAGGATATGCACCTGGAATGTACGCACCCTCAACGGAGAGGGTGATGATATCGACTTGGTGAAAGTCCTCAAAAAAATACTCATCGGACGTTACTGCACTCCAAGAAATGCGATGGATTGGATATGGGAAAAAGATAATAGCGCTACCAAAGAGAAGAAAACCGAAACCACCTCCCTGGGAGATATACTACAGGGTTTTTCCCAACCTTTTGGTGTGGGTTTTCGGTTTGTGTTAAACTCCACTCATATAACTTTACACCATTTAAGGTTGCCGCGCTTAAACTTAAGGCAAAATATTTTAATATTAGTCTTATCTGTGCACACGCGCCAACAGAAGACAAGGACACCTCGACAAAAGACGAATTCTATGAGCGCCTGGAACAACTATACGAGCGCTGCCCCGATCACGACATAAAGATCGTGCTAGGCGATTTTAACGCGAAAATCGGGAGAGAAGGAGTCTTTGGTTCGACAGTCGGACGATTTAGCCTTCATGAAACAACCTCCGGTAACGGAGAGAGGCTAATAGACTTTGCTGCAGGCCGGAACATGGTCATAAGTAGTACGAGATTTGAACACCTCGACATCCATAAGGCGACCTGGAAGTCCCCTGATCAACGAACACGAAACCAGATTGATCACGTTGTGATCGACGGAAGGCACTCATCGAGTGTACTAGACGTGCGTGCGATTCGAGGAGCCAACATAGACTCGGATCACTGCCTGGTTGCAGCCAAGGTACGCACGCGGCTCAGTGTGGCAAATGCCTCACGCTCTGGCACACGTCGAAAGCTAAACGTCGAGAAGCTGCAATCACAAGGGACCTCTGAAGCCTACAAAGCCAAACTCGCCCAACTGCTCAGGGAAACCTCCCCATCTTCTTCCGATATATGCGAACAGTGGAATCGTATATCACACTCTATGAGTACGGCTGCCAATGAGATACTCGGGTACTCCGAGTCCCCTCGAAGTCGGACTTGGTACGATGAGGAGTGCCGACTTGCTACGGCAGAAAAAGACGCAGCCTACAGGAGAACTCTGCAGTCGGGAGCAACGCGGGCTGTTAAGGAGCGATATCGGGAGAAAAAGAAAGAGCGGAAGCGCCTCTTTAGAAGGAAAAAGAGCGAGCAGGAAAGGCGCATGCGCGAGGAAGTCGAGATGTTATTCGGCATGAGTGAGACTCGAAAATTTTACCAAAAAATTAAGCAATTAACAGAAGGTTTTAAGCCCAGAGTCGCACAATGCAAAGACGAACACGGGAATCTGGTCACCGATCCGCAAGTGGCGCTTAACAAATGGAGAAGCTACTTCTCCAACCTACTGGGAGGCGATGACGAACATGATGCCGCCTCTAGAGAAGTAGCGATGTCACCAATCGACAACATAGAGATAGACCCGCCGACCCAACAGGAAGTCTGCTTAGCCATACAAAGGCTAAAGAACAATAAATCACCTGGCGCTGATGAGCTGCCCGCTGAATTGTTCAAGGCTGGAGGGGAAGAATTGGTAAGGTGCATGCACCAACTTCTTTGCCGTATATGGGTTGACGAAAGCATGCCCGACGATTGGAATTTAAGTGTTCTATGCCCAATCTTTAAAAAAGGAGACCCTGCAGTTTGCGCCAACTACCGCGGGATCAGTCTCCTTCCCATTGCATATAAGGTTCTGTCGCGCATTATTTGTGAACGTCTTAAGCCGCTTATTAACACACTGATTGGACCTTATCAGTGTGGCTTTAGACCCGGTAAATCCACCACAGACCAGATATTCACATTACGACAAATCCTGGAGAAGACCTATGAGAGAGGCATCAACACACACTATTCGTTGATTATAAATCAGCCTTCGACACGCCGATAAGGTCAAGGTTTTTTGAAGCCTTGTCTACCCTTGGTATACCAGCAAAGTACGTCCGTCTTTGCATGATGACGTTGAGAAGTACACAAAGCTCCGTCAAAATAGGAAAGAACCTTTCCGAACCATTTGATACCAAGAGAGGTTTTAGGCAGGGCGATACCTTATCGTGCGACTTCTTCAATCTACTGATGGAATATATACTGCGCCGGTGCCCACATGCCAACAGAACGGGCGCCTTTATTTATAAAGATCTAATGCTACTCGCATATGCCGATGATATCGACATCATCGGCAAAAACGAACGGGCGGTAAGCAGGGCGTTTTCAGAGATTGAGAGGCAGTCAGAACTGATGGGTCTAGCGGTGAATGAGGACAAGACGAAATACCTTGTATCCGCGGACAAAAAGTCCTTGCGTCTTGGACAATTTGTTACAATGGGAGAATACAACTTTAAAGTTGTTGAGGATTTTGTTTACCTCGGAACGACGATAACCAGCGACAACAACATCAGTCTGGAAATCCGACAAAGGATCACTCTTGCAAACCGATGCTTCTACGGGCTAAGTAGAGAGCTCAAGAGCAGAGACCACAAGCGAAGAACAAAATTAGCCCTTTACAAGTCGCTTATCATCCCAGTCCTGCAATACGGCGCAGAAGCATGGACAATGACAGCAGCGGATGAAGCGGCGATTGGCGTGTTTGAACGAAAGATTCTTCGGAGGATTTATGGACCTTTAAAAGTTGGCGATGTTTTCCGCATTCGAAATAATGACGAACTGTATGAGCTCTATGGGGACACCTGTCTGGTCAAGCGCATAAAGCAACAGCGGCTGCGCTGGTTAGGACATGTCACCAGGATGGACGAAGAAGCTCCAGTAAGGAAAGCTTATTATTCGAAGGCGGCTGACTACGGAGGAAGAGGCAGGCGGGGGAGACCTCGACTGAGATGGGATGACCAGGTTCGGGCAGACCTTGCCAAGCTTGGTTTGACCAATTGGTCCCAGCTCGCACGGAGCAGAAGCGACTGGCGGACATTGTTGGCAGCGGCCGAGACCGTCGAACGGTTGTGATGCATGCATCGGGCCAATCAAGAAGAAGAAGAAGAATCTTGGTCACGTTCAACATTGTATTTTTAAATTTAATGTTTCAATGTTTATAATGGGCGTTTAAAGCACTAAAGCTATCTTTTTAAGATTCTTACAGTATGTTGAAACCGTACAGAAAAAGTTTATGGGCTATGTCCCAAGCCTCGAACCGGTTCGTATACTCCTTAACCCGATTCTAAAGAAGCTGAAACTCATATCTTAATAATAATTTAGGCTTCAAACTTAAAATTAGGATTTTACCTCTCTTCTGTTTTTGTCACCTTCGAATCCCTTCCAATTTTGTCATATTTTTGGAAACCGAATTTAACTTGTTATACACCTGCTGAGATCTGTATTATAAAGTAACTTAAATATTTTTATATTTATGTGGGTTTTTGCGAACTGTTTTTGTCAAAGTTTTGCATCTGGCTGGCTTGAGGTCGGTAGAGAGTTACAATTCAATGTAATCAACACAAATCAAAAGAGATTAATTACAGCAATTTGGAATAGCAATTGGTATGTCCGTACAACGATCGCTGTTTCAAAGATAACCACATCTTATCATCAGCGGACTCTGTATTGCATGGAGAACTATCGATAGTCTGCACCATCGATTTGAAAAAACTATCGCTGACTATCGATAGTTTTCGGTAGAGTGTTAATTACAACATTAAATTCAATTTTTAAATAAAAATCCTACAAAAATTTAACAAAATGGACAAAATTTAAATTATTTCATTTTCAAGATTGTTCCTTATGCAATTAGGTATTTTAATAGCAAAAAAAAATCACACACAGTTAAAATTCAAAATAATGAACATAAGTTGGATTTTAAATTGGTTTTCAATAATGTTTCTTATCCTATCTTAATAGCCAAAGATTTTTGTTTAAAAATAACAACGTTAATAGGCTTATTCAGCAGATAGTTTCGATTTAGGATTGTTGTTTTATGATTATGTGATTGCCGATTGCGGTTGGCACATTTGACAATCAGTTCGGTTATTTTTTCCATTCGAATGGAAGTTAAGTTCGAATTGGGTATTTGGGCAGTATTTGGTGAGATAGATTGACGAGCTCGTTTTCAAGAAGCACTGATGACACATAAACGTTTTAAACACATATCTGAACCATATACATAAGCTTATCTAGATGACGCTTAATTACATTCAAATTTATTGCACTATGCGGAAAGCTGCAACTCCCAAATGTGCTCTATTATGTGGGGCGTAAAGCGTTATGAAAAACTATCGAACACTATCGATAGTGTAGGGCTACCATCGATGGCGGCTCGATAGCGCCCAACCATCGATACTGACGATAGTACTATCGATAGTTCTCCACCTCTACACACAATTGTCCACAGTTGTCGATGTTCCTATTGAAAAACAAGCAAAACAAATACCCTGTGTATTTACAAAAAAAAAACGCCGTGACTCTGCTATGGAGGATCATTGGGCAGATTGTCCAGCCACCTTGCAGAGCTCATAAGCAAAAAGAAATTAATTACAACAAAAATTGGAAAGCAAAAAGCATAGCAAAATTCCAGGCTGAAACCTGATCTCAACGCTTAGCACATTGGAGTCCCCAATGCGTTATACGGCGAAATTTGGTTATATAATATAATGGACGTCCGGAGCACGGATTGCCAGTGCAGAAACGGATCTAAATAATTATTTTGACTTCCTATGCGAATACTTCGCTAAGTGGCGTCTGAAATTAAATGCAAATAAATGCGAAGCCTGCATATTCCGAAGTCCGGTTCGATCGGACATATATCGAAATGCACGTCACTTTAATCCGAAAATCTATAAAAATGTTAGGACCCCGATAGCAATAAAATCCGAAATAAAGTATCTAGGTGTCATATATGACCAGAAGTTAAACTTCAAGAGTCATATAGAGCATACCCTTAGAATAGCTAAGATCCAACTTAGCCACATTAACCATATATTCAGACCTTTGGCGGCGAGCCCGACCGTCCCAAGGCCTGAACTTATTAGGACATGCTCTCTTGTGTACAAGAAACTAGTACAGGGTTGCCCATATTCGACGGACCCATTTTTTTTTTTTAAAATCAAAGGACAAAAATAAAAATTTGGCGGTTGGCAATCTTAATCATTTAATTTGTTCCAAGTAGATTTGTTTACATCAATTTTTGAATATGATATCTCTCAAATGGCCGCCTCTGGCGTTGATGGCGTATTGTGCCCTTTTTGCAGCATTTTCCATCGATTTCGCCAACATTTCGGCCGGAATAGCGGCTATTTCTTCACGAATGTTGTCCTTGAGCTCTTCTACGGTCCTTGGCTTGTTAACGTAAACCTTTGACTTCAAATATCCCCACAAGAAGAAGTCAGGCGGCGTCAAATCGGGCGAACGCGGTGGCCAGTCCAAATCACCACTTTTTCGACATCAAACGGCCCGGAAACAATTTCTTCAGAAAATCGATTGTTATGCGACTTGTGTGCGGTGGAGCGCCGTCTTGTTGAAACCAGAACTGCCTCATACGCTTTCGACGAATAATTGGCATCACAAAATTGGTCATCATGTCGCGATAACGCTCCTGGTTGATGGTAACAGCATGGCCATTTTCATTTTGGAAGAAAAACGGCCCAATGACCGTTTTCGCACTAACGCCGCACCAAACTGTGACTTTTTCGTCATGAAGAGGCACTTCTTGAATCTCCTGAGGATTTTCAGTGGCGTAAATACGGCAAATTTTGCTTATTTACGGTACCATTCAATGAGAAATGGGCTTCATCGGACATGATAATTTTGTTCCAAAATTGCTCGTCATCTTCGGCCATTTCGATGACTCTTTGGGCCCATTCCAATCGACGAGGCTTGTCCGCAGGCAACAATCTTTGCGTCAATTGAATTTTGTACGGGAACAAATGCAAATCAACGCGAATAATCCGTTGTAAAGTGGACCGAGCCATGCCCAACTGCTGAGAACGGCGTTTTTGGGATGTTCTTGGGGACCTCTCAACACTGGCTCGTACGGCAGCGATATTCTCGGCCGATCGCCTTGGTCGACTTTTATTTGGCCTCTTCGGATTAGAAAGAGCCTCACCAGTCGAAAATTTTTCGTATAAACGCTTAATGCTTAATTCTTAGAAGGCGCACTTTTCACAATTTTTAATTTTTTAAAAGCACGTTGAGTTTTCACAATTGAGTTGTTCTGTTGAATGTAAATTTCAACTATTTCAGAGCGCTCGCGTGGCGTGTATTGTTCCATGGTAAAAATCTGCTTGGACTGACGCTTCAAACGCGGTATGTCATTAAGCGATCTGACATCTCTGTTAAAAGTTATGGCATTGCCAGATGGGTCCGTCGAATATGGGCAACCCTGTACAACCAATACTAGTTCATGGACACATAGCGTGGTTCAATGTAAAATCCAGGCAATTGGAAGAACTACGCCTCTTTGAGAGCCGGGAGGGCAATCTCATTCTCTACCATAGAAAACGATTGTCCCTAGATCCGAACGAGTTAGTGTATAATATAAATCAGTAAAATTTTGACCCCATATATTGGCTCAATTTTCCCGTCTCTTCCTTCCCCTGTATATACCTCCCATATTTTCTTTTCTTATCTTTTCAGCTTTCTCTTTCTATTTTATATTCATTTCTATCTTTCTCTTATCAGTTATTAGTTTTCGCTTGTTTCTTAGTTTTAGGTAAAAACCAAAAAATCTTTATTGTAATGCAGGTTTTTACCCGGATTGTGGGTTTTCCTGTGGGTTCACTAAGAAACGGAAATTTTCATTTTTTTTTAGTATAAGCGAATCCTCTTTTATTTCCAGTTATATACTTTATAATTCACCCCTATTGCCTTCGTCCTCAATAAGCACTTATGCACTGGACAACATTAACTTTTAGTATTTTAGTTGGTCTTGGAGTAGTCGACCAAGGCTAAACCATAATTTAGGTCCCTTCCACGACTACAAGTAATGGGTATGAAAACCCCTTTTCTAATCTATTGAAAAAAAGGTATATTTTGTGATGTACAGCCATGCTTACAAACCGCTCTTTGAAGTAAATGAAGACACTAAATCGCAAAATTTTAAACAAAAGCAATAATGGAAGCATGCTAAACGGTTAAATTAATTCGTAATTACCCGCTAAGCTAGCATCACTGATCAAATATCGATACAAAACTCCCTTTTGATATCGCTGGTATTTCTCAGCACGCGTTAGGGAATTTCTACACATTGTTTATAATAAACAAATAGTTTTATTGTTCGGCTGCGTTATATTTTATCATCAGTGCCAGCGTTTTCATTGCCTCCCGCAGCATTCTGCAACCAACCGGTATGAAGTGATTATCAAAAGCTGAATTCGTTTGTGCTTTGTGGTTAGCTGTGCCAGCTTAGTCCACGTCATCTTGCATGCGGACGCATGAAATTCTTTATAAATTTTAATAATTAGTGCGCATTGCAATGGATTCCACTGGCATGTTGTGAAATATTTTGCTGATAGGGTGTTTTTTTCAAATCCTTTCCTATTCTTTGCACACGCTCTCTCATAGAAAAAAATTAGAGCGTACGCCTCTCTCTCTCTCCTACAAATTTGACAGGCGTCACGACTCATCACCGTACAAGGAGCAACGCTGGGTTGACGAATATAGACCGACTGATCCCAGCCGTACTAGAGGGCAAGGTGAAACTATAATAAGGTGTCCTACTCACGCATTCTCTGCTCTCTTTGAAGTGTATTTATTATTTTTCAGTAAGCATTGAAACTTTGAGGTGAGCTAGTGTGCTGCTGTGGAGCACATTTTCGATTATTATTTTATTTTTTTATTTCGTATTTCTTTATTTGTGTTTGTTAAGAAAATGTCTGAGCAATATTGACATTTATGTCGCATTTGCCTCTAACACCTGCTCTGTTCTGCGGGGCTTTAAAATTTAGACACTTCGCCACAGCGGAATAGAACACCTTATTATAGTTTCACCATGCTAGAGGGTATTTATAGAGCACACGTATTCTCTCTCTCTATAGCATAGAGTCTATGCGTGTGTCGGCTGCGACGCCGGCAGCATTTTGACTTCCTATCCCACGTGATAGGAAAAAAATGTTTTGTGCACCACTGATTTAAAGTCAAAAGTCTGAAAAAGTGAAGTTTTCTTTAAAAAATGTTTAATTCTTAAGATTTACTTTGGACTAAAGTGCATAGCCGGTATGCTTCCTAAAAACTAATAGATATTTGGATCTAGTTAATTTAATTAGCAATGAAAAAATATTAATATCTGATGTTCATTTCAGTTTATCTAACAGTTGACAAGAAAATATACCGATTGAACTAACATGAGTGAAGAAGAAAATATTAGTTTGCTTGCTGAGCTCCGTTTACGAATGTGGATGTGTAAGTATTGCATATCAATTACATAACAAAATAACAATTATCAGAAATTTCATCTATTGCTTATTCTCTGTTCAGATATGCTTAACCATCCTCCTGCAGTTCCCCGTGAAATAAAAAAGAAACAAAAAGAACTAAAACCCCATTACAAGTTTTATGTGAAGAATGAAATTGCATACACCGAAGATCACATTCCGGTGCAGAAGTTGCATCTATTTGGTATGCCAATGGAGGTAAGGCAACAATTTTAAAATTTCTTCCATTCAAGAAATAACCACTTATCTGTATCTTCTAGTTGACACAAGACGCGTTACTTGATTACTTAACTCAGAACTACGGCCAAAATGTGCGTATAGAAAGAATTGAGGATACTGTTCCAGCTGATGAAGATTGGGAATATCTGCCAACTTGGAGCGCATTTGCACTGTTTGCCAATGCACGCGATGCAGCCAAGTAGGTTTCACACATCTTCAAGTTTAAAGAAAAGACTGACAATCTGTTTTATCCATTTGCAGAGTCCTGCAAATCTCCGAGCCCATCGCCAGCAGTCATAGGTTTCATGTGCAAGCCAGTTATAGTTGGCTTCAGCCAGTTGCCGTTCAAGAGTCGACTGAATTGGACTCTTCACCATACCCACACATTCTGCAACTAAACGATGATTGCCTGGAATGTGTATTCCAGTATCTGCCGCTGGCCGATCAGATCCGCTTGGCACGAACTTGCACTCGTTTCAGAATCATTTTTCAAAGGTTCTCTGCCAGGCAGCACAAGTCAATTTCTTCCCAAACAGTCAAAGATCTGACTTTGTGGGAAGCGCATGAATTTTGTCATTTTTCCGGACATCATGTTGAAAGCTTAGTCTTAAGTCATTGGGGAAATGCTAATTTTAAGCGCTGCTTCTTTTCTGGTCTTCATTTTCCCAATCTGAAATGGTTGCATCTGGATGAAAATCACCTAAAAGGTACACAAATTACAACGTATATTGCTAGGAACAAACAAATTAAAGGAGTTATCGGTTACAACTCTACGTAGAACCGATCCTCTAGAGTTGGCACATCTTAAAGAACTTAAGAAGCTGGAGATTTCTCATTGGAATACGGAAAGTCTTAGTCTGCCGACATCTATCGAATCATTGACACTCAACGAATGGCGTAAATTTAGTTGTCTTCCAAGTATTTTGAGAGACCACACACGTATTAAGAAGCTCCATGTTAACGAATCAATGAACGTTTTTAAAGAAATGGCCAGATCACAGGCTTTTGCTTCCGTTGAAGTACTTCAAATAAGTTACAGTGGTTTTTACGTCGAAGAGCTAAGCGCTCAGTTACCAAAACTTACAAAATTATGCTTACATTATAATTATATATATCCGGAAGATATTTCCGAGATTATCAAGCACTATTCTCATCAGCTAGATCACTTCGAGATTTCCAGCCTTCAAGAATTCTACAAAGAGGATGTGCTACGGATTACGCGTCTAACTAGACTGCATACACTTGTCCTGACCAATCCCGATGAAATAGATGACGAAGTTATATCGGCATTTAGCAAGCTCACCGAGCTTAGGCGCTTTGGATTAGAGAACGGCGGGTTTACCGATAATTTCGTGCTGAAATTGCTGATCAACTGCCCCAAGTTAAGCAAACTGAGAATGAGGGATTGTGGAAATATCAGCGAAATTATGGTGCATAGCATTATCAGTCTGTTGCGAGAGGACATTCAAAGCGGGAAAAACCAACGAGAGTTGCCATTTAAGCTATATTGGAGTGATTTCCGTTCAAGAACTATTAATCAAACTGATCCCGATGTGGTGGAAGTCATCTTTGGAAAGTATTCAATGAGTGAATGGTTTGACGAAGAGTTAAAGGTTGAACATTAAAGCATAAATATTCCATTCAGTATAGAATAACTGAGTAAACTAATCTGGCTCAGAAACGGTTGGGAACTGTGTAAGCATTGAACTACTTATACCAACCTATCAATTTCGAGATATGTTTGGAACCATATCAAAACCAAAATGTATAAAACTCGTTTGGCAGTTGTGAAGATTGGTGTTATGGAATTGTTTGTAATTAATTTTAATAAAGATTCTACCTCATAGTGTTAATTATTCAAAATATATCTATCTATCTAAATGTAAAAGCAGTATAATTGGCATGATACAACTAAAAAAAAAAGTTGTTTTTCTGGGAAAGCTCTCTTTTCGGGACTCCAATTTTTCATTGTGTTGCTGTCATTTGATTGAAAAGGTTGTGTGCGCACTAATTTTTGTTTCTTTGTCTATTTTATTCATAGTTTGTAAAATTGTCGAGCCAATACTGTTGCGTAAGTCGATGTAGACAAGTGCCGGCCACCCATAGCTAGCAGAAGCCGAAATCAGTCGTGTTTTTATGCAAACGCGAGCCGAACTCTGGATTGTGTGAATCGGTGCGCACTGAATTGCAAGTAAAACGACTGTGCTCTGGAGAGAGCTCTCTTGTTCACCTACACAAGCACACTATTCTGTCCTCTTCATTTGGCCGCCACTGACGTAAAGCAGGGTTCCCCAAGAAGCCAGCGCGAAAATGTGACAGTGTCTCTCCTAACACACAGTGAAGCATGACTTCGGCAAGCATTCGGTGTGAATTGGCTGGGGAACTAGGATGTAAATTAACTAACATAACATTGAGACGTGCTCCAAAAGATGAAGAAAGAAGAAAAGTGTGGTCACCTATATAGTGTGGTACAATGTAGTTAAATTTTGCGAAAGGCATTCGAGGCAGTGACATTCATTCAACAGAAGGCGATAAAAATAATCGCAGGATTCTTTTAAAAAGTGCCATGCGAATACCAATAAAATTTATTAATGCATATACTATATGTTTGTACAAAGCTCTGAGGGTGCTTTGCTATTTGTTTTATTCTCTCTCTCTCTCTCTCTCTCTCGATTTTAGCAAAAGCTGTTAGTACTCGATAAACTCTGAATGCCATACCTTATATAGTTGTATCATGAATATTTTTTTTTTTGGTAAAATAAAAAATTTAAAGAAAAAAAAACAAAAAACCAACAAACCTTTTAATTTAATTTTGTTTTTTTTTTTTTTTTTTTATTTTTTTTTGCTGTTTCCTCAGAAAAACCAAAAAAAAAAAAAAAAAAAAAAAAAAAAAAAAAAAAAAAAAAAAAAAAAAAAAAAAAAAAAAAACAAAAAAAAAAAAAAATTTTTAAAAAATTATAAAGCCAAAAAAAAAAAAAAAAACAAAAAAAACCGCCGATACCCTCATAGACGTTTAAAATCCCCAAAAACCAAATGCCCCTGTTCCCCAAAAACAACAAACAACCACCTACCAACAACAAAAACCAAAAAAATCTTATATAAAATAATTTTATATATTTTAATGAAAAAGATAGTATAAATAACTATCATTTTAATTTTTTAATGAAAGACAAAAAAAATAAACAACATTCACCAACAAAATCCTTCCCCACAAACAACAAAAAACAACCACCATCTTTTTTTCTTCATCGTTTTGTTGGTTAAAAAGGGGAGGGGAAAAAAAAAAGAAAAAACTTAAATAGATCAAGCTTCAAGCTCCCGTGGTTCTATAGGTCAAAGTCAAAATAACATTAGAAGGGGAAACTGGTCTTTATTAGTTTCCTTCAATTTTGAATGTCACTAAGTCTGCTCATACTCCTATTATGTCGTCTTCAGATTCGTGTGAAAAAAATCTTACGAAGTCGTCAAATGTACCATTTCCAGTTGTGGGATTGATTATAGTGTTATTTGATGACCCACTTTACATATTGCATGTTAAACAGAATTAATGATACGATAAACTAAACATTTGTGGAATCTACCCTTTTCTATGGCATCGAAGTGTTTGCAAACTGTGATGCCTTAAATTCTGACAACCTGTAAGTTGCACATAACAACATTGCCCTAAATGTTTATGGACTAAAACGCAGAGACCACGTATCCAGCTACTCAACAAAATTATTCCACCTTTCTCTTAACTCATGGACTAACTTCAGGGTGTTAATACAACTGCACAAATTTATCTTTAAAAAACAACCAAATAACTTGAGTTCCCAACATCAAGATGAACAAATAATTTATTTATACCAAGACACAAACTTCTTCTATCAGAAAGACAAACTGGTGTTCATGCTGTTCGGATTTGGAACCAATTACCAAACTTCTAAAATGCATTAGCGGCGCGACGCAATTTCAAAATCAACTAAAAACA
The DNA here is from genome assembly GCA_018904235.1 of Lordiphosa stackelbergi. Classification (NCBI taxonomy): domain Eukaryota; kingdom Metazoa; phylum Arthropoda; class Insecta; order Diptera; family Drosophilidae; genus Lordiphosa; species Lordiphosa stackelbergi. The sequence continues at coordinate 4,682 of JAEIFU010003282.1, read as the reverse complement.
TATCTTATAAATCATGCCCACTTAAGGGTACTGTATACCTTCACAAAATTTATTTTTTATTATTTTTTATTCGCTTCAACGTTCTATTAGGGTCTTATAAACATCCTCTAAAACTTTCAAGCAAATCCGGTGAAAGCTAACACCTAAATGCATGCAAATCAATGTTTGAAATCTATCAAAAATAGTTTTTATATCATCGAAAAGAGTTGTCGAAACTTTAAATGCAATTATTTCAGAACCACTTTTTCCAAAATTTAAAGAGTAACTGTTGACCGATTTTCAAATTCTTCTTTATATTCTTGCAAAGGGTATTATACAGCCATGTTCTCAATTCCACTTCCACACAAGTTTTGTGATTTAGAGTTCAAATATAGTAAAAAAAAAAACCTGTTTTAAATCACAAAACTTTGGTGGAAGTGGAATTGAGAATATGAGTGATAATTTTGCACAGACGTTTGCAACGCATGGAAATAAAACACTATAAACTACAATATATATATTCTTGATCAGGGCGACGAGCTGAGTCGATCTGTCTGATTCTACGCAAACAAGTCTCTCAGTTTTAAAGCTATCGAGCTGAAACTTTGCACAGAGTCTTCTTTTTACTGCACACTGCTAATATGTCGGAACCGATCGGATCGGATGACTATATCTTATAGCTGTCATAGGAACTATCGGTCGAAAAGTGGGTCTTTGAGAGAATACCTTTTTAGTTTTTAATATTAACGTCTCCCACTTCAGAGAGTACACAGTGTTACAGTGAAAAAATTCTTTCGAAATAACCTAGCACACGCTGTAGAACAGGTCAAGTATAGCATTTCCTCATACTTGGTTTTTTCCTAACACCCCCAAAATCTGAAGTTATGGGCCAAAAACCGCTTTTTGCTATTTTACCTCAAATCAATAGATATAACTCGCGAATGAACCGTCCGATTGTTTGATTTAACGTAATCAATGGTTTGACTATCTTAATGCGATGGCTGAGAAATGCGGTTTACAGATCTGGCATATTCAACTTTTTTTGTGAAATTTGTACTTTGGCCATCACTGGTTTAACTATTTTACTCTATGCTATTTTTTCTTAAATTTTATTATGAAAGCTCATTTTATTCTCCGTTGAACGGTTGTTGTCTTAATGAATTTGGATACCGTTTGTCGAAGTTATGCGCGTTTTTCTAAGTACACATCGACAATCTAGTATTTATTTTTAGTATGTCAACATATTTATGTTAGCTTTAACATTAGGGCGCCTAAAAGTAAACTCAGTTTGGCGCCAGATTCAAATAATCTTTTTAAATACATAAAAAGCAAACATATTAATACTTACATTTTTAAAAATTTTTTGCCAAATATTAACGGTCGACGAATACTGTTATCTATATACATATAGTGATAAGACATTGGAGTGTGATCATCAGGCTGGAGCAAACACCGTTATAGTTAGAAATTTCAAAATTTCACAATAGCTTCCTATAGTGATCGGACATTGTACTAAGAAAGCATTTCCTCAACGCAGCACCCATTGCTCTCCAAAACGAAAAAAAACGTTTAAATGCTGAAAATATTTACTAGAAGTGTGTTTTCTTGATATCGATGAATAACAAACAATTTTATTTGTTTAAAAATACAATTTGAAAACAAAAAAAAAAAAAAAATCTTCGCTTGCGTCAGGCCATGATTCGAACCCTCGACTGCTGACATGGGCGGCTGACTCTCTACCCTCTCGCCACGCTGGCCATTTCCAATTGCGTGGCAGAACATTTATAATTGTGATGCCTGCAGACAGCAAATAATTTTTTGTTTTGTTTTTTTTTAATAAGGCGTAATCTATTATAAAGATAAAGATGCTCAAATATATGCTGAATTGTTTGAATGGAATTTTAATATCTCTCTACTAGCGATAGCCCTTGCTTCCTCCAGGGGCCGAAAACATTTCGCTATTCACATGTACACGACCCGAGCGCTTGCCGAAGCTGAGACCAAAAGAGCAGAAAGGCGTCATTCGCTCGACAGAGTTCGAAGAGATTACGTCGAAGCAGATTCACGGAGCTTTATTTTCGCACACTCTCACATTTTGGCCTCGCTCTCGCTGGCCATCGCTGTTTTAGATTTTTACGCTCTCAACTTTGTGTGAGCGGAGAGAGCGCGATTTTCGGCGCCACCAAAAAAAAAAAACAGCTGCATATTGCAAAACCATTGTATGGGCGTTCGGCATCTTAGAGATTATATTGGACTTTGCCAATACTCTCTCACTTTTTGGCCTCGCTCTATATCTATAAAAAGAAGAGTGTACTGACTGACTGACTGACTGATTCACTGACTCATTGGCAATCATCGCACAGCCTAAACGGTAAGAGATAGAGGGCTGTAATTTGGACAGGAGTTCTGTTAGTGGTGAAGGTGCGTACTAAGACGGAGCCCACGAGGAAAATGGACGGAAAATTCTGCATTCAAAAAACTATTTTTGGAATACGAAATAGTTTGAAATATGATTTTCTGATGTTGGAAAATTTGACCCAAAGGTCGGAAAATTCAGCATAAAAACTATTTTTCATACGATTGGCTTGAAACTCGATTTGTAAGGACAGAATACGAAATAATTTAAAATGTGATTTTTCAATGTCGGAAAATCCGCTCCCAGGAGTGAAATGACGGGAAAATTCTGCATGAAATGTATCTATTTCTCATCCGGTCGGCTAAAAATTCGGTTTTAAAGATATAATACGAATTTATTTGAAATGTGACTTTCCAATGTCGGTAAATTTGACCCGATGGTCGGAAAATTTCCGGAAAATTCTCCGATTGGCTTGAAGCTCGGTTTCAATGAATGAAATTTAAAATATGATTTTCCAATGTCGGAAAATCTGATCTCCGCGAGTGAAAATGCACAGAAAATGCATGCAAAAGAACGTTTATTCATCCGATTGGCTTAAAACTCGGTTTGGAACGATAAAATACGAATTAATTTGAAGCATGATTTTCCAATGACGGAAATTCCGCCCCCAGGCAAATTCCAAGAAAATTCTACAGGAAAATAACTATTTTTCATCCGATTGACTTGAGACTCGGTTCGTAAGAATCAAATGCGAAATAATTTAAAGTGTGATTTTCCAATGATGGGAAATCCGACCCCAGGAGTAAAAATGTCCGAAAAATTCATGATGCAAAATATACATTTTTTTATCTGATGGACTTAAAATTCGGGACAGGGAAGATGTTGGGAAGTGGATGGGATATGGGCGGGATGTGAGTGGTAGTTAGGTGGTACGTGGGTGGGATTGCCGTTTTTTGGAAGTGGGTGGTAATAAGAATGGGTGAATGGGAAGTGGGTGGGATGAGGGCGGTAAGTGGTTGTGATTTGGGTGGGATGGGGAAAGAATGTGGGCTGATATTAGTTCTATACTGTCAAAGGCGCAGCGAAGCGCGACGGGTTATGTGCTAGTCTAGCATAAAGATAAAGTGAGCTATAGTAAGAATGTGAGTGGCTATTATTTTTTGTTAGTGAACTGAAATTCGCTTATAAAAAGAAGCAGCGCTTAGCAGAACCGTGCAAAGTCAGGCACGGTTAAGGCTTTTGAAAAGCTGATTGCTCTCATGGCGCAAGCCTTGGCCATTGGCGTGAACAGCGAAATGTGTCCCGGCCCTGCGGGCCAGTCTTGGGAATATCTAGTCAAATGCAGAGAATTTAGCTGTGGGGTCTATATGAAAATTAAACCGTTTAATATCTAAGAAATTACTTTTCAAGCCCACAAATAAGGCCAAATGATAAATGCATAACCATGTTTGTAATAATACAGAACCGCGATAAAATACCATGGATGACCAATGATGAAGAATACCACTATAGCAGGATGGACGAACCATTAAATACCAAAGAAGAACCAAAGAGCACCACGCCAAGTTAAAATGAGAAGAAAGTGACATCATCTTGCACCAAAGCGGTAATGCATAGCCCACTTGGGCTCGACCCGTTATTCTGTCTAAAAATTAATGCGCAATAAAATACTCGTTGGACTCAGCGCATTATAAATTGCCTCCTTTTGAGGAGAGGACCTACACAAGCTGACGTTGCAAGAAGTGTAATTAGCTCGCTTTGAAGAGAGTTAAAACAACTGAGTCCAAGCGTGTCGACGTCGGCCCGCATAAGCAGACAGCGCATTAAGCGCAATGTGGTCGACTTTGACTCGCTTTTAACGGTGGTTTTTGCTGTTCGTACAAAATAGCTTATTTTGGCTCAATAGGTAGGCCCAGAAATCGTGAAACATGAAAGTTAATATATATTTGAATTTTAAGTATTTAAAAAGAGTATTGAGTTTTTTTAGGGGCCCTAATGTTAAAGCAAACATAAATATGTTGACATACTAAAAATAAATACTAGATTTTCGATGTGTACTAAGCAAAACGCGCATAACTTTGACAAACGGTATCCAAATTCATTGGGACAACAACCGTTCAACGGAGAATTAAATGGGCTTCAGCCATCGCATTAAGATAGTCAAACCATTGATTAAATTGTTTTAGATTCCTCTCGTCGCTATCGAAATTGATAAAGTTATGAACAATCGGACGGTTCATTCGCGAGTTATATCTATTGATTTGAGGCAAAAAAATAGCAAAAAGCGGTTTTGGGCCCCATAACTTCAGATTTTGGGGGTGTTAGGAAAAAAGCAAGTATTAGGAAA
>JAEIFU010003281.1:0-30744 GCA_018904235.1 Lordiphosa stackelbergi | reverse complement strand
ACCGTTTCTTAGACTCTCATTTACTATCAAATGTGAACCTTCAGCCTTGCTTCCATTTCACTTTCGCCAATATTTTTCGATTTTTAGTACCAATTTTGTAGCGAAAATCGGTTTAAAATCACAAAACTTTTTCGAATGTGAAAATAGGAGCGGGCCAAAACAGCCAAAAACCAAACCAAATTCCAACCGGCCCTAGCCGATTTCGATATGTCCGTTACTCATGTGTTTAATAGTCTCCCTGTGTTCCTGAGAAAGCCTGGAATTAGCCGAAAAGTATGCAACTTTTTTAACTCGGCTATTTTATATCCGATCTTTATGAAAATTATAGGGATTATTATTGATATTGTAACATAAATGTAAATTTTGAATTTGAGATGGATATCTTAAAAGTTGGGGGCTTGAGTGAGCTAATAGGTATATTGTCTATCAAGCTAGTTTAATGTATAAATATAATTTGTCTTAACTTTAAACATTCCGTATTAAAGATGGAAAAACCAACAAATCATTTCAATCACGGAATTCCGTCATTATTTTACTATGATTAAACAGAGTGTGTTACAAATTTGCTAAACCCTACCATGTTCCTTAGCAAATGAGACAGAATCTTAATATTGTCGCAGCTTTAATTTTACTATTTCTGATCAATAAAATAAACTTAAAATTTGGAATATTATTCTAAATGTTAAACAAAACAAATTGAAAATATTGGGAAGAAATGGGGCCGAACCAACTCGAAACCGAAATTCCGTCTTATTTGACACTGCGAATTGGACGTTAAAGCTTAGTATACACCTCAACAAAGGAACTGCAAAAACAAAAAACTCTTTAAACACTCACAAAACAAAGGCTCTTCTGTGTCAAAAGTTTTGGGAGTTATTTTTATATAAATTTTTGTTTTGGCAGTTGCTTGTTAGTGCTAAGCATTAACCCAACCAAGTTGGACCGAATTAATTGAATTTTGAAGAGTTTATTGGCTTCCATAATTGTCCATGGAAAGTAAAAGTAAATAACTAAACGACACTTGTTAATATTTTTTATAGATTAAATATGCCTTCCAGGTAGGTGATACTCTAAAAGAAGATCTGTTGATGTTTCAAAAAACCGCTTAATGATATAGTTTTCGTCTTCAAAACTTCTAATACCCTTGTTCCATTGGCACATTCTAGAGGTCATCCACTGAATGATCTGAATGACCTCATTCTTGCTGTGTATTTCCTCATAAGAGGTAAAGGTCCATCTGCGACAGATGGATGATCTGGCTATTGTCACAACATATAGCTATTTTCCGCTAAAACGCTAGATTTTTCATCGATATGCAATCGAACTCCCCAAGTGTCATCAATGGCGCTGCCATGGTGGAGAGAGTTTTAGCTCAGTGGGTGGGGTTAAGCACAGGGCACCCCTTTATTGAAAACCGACTACACCCATGAGTGTTGTGCTTAGAACAGCTAACTCCAAAACTATATCGGTTTTTCTTGCGTTCCTTAAGGAAGTCATCACGAACTGCTTCTATATTCCACAAACTTGTATGCTGACGACGTAAAACTTTGCTTGTCGTATAATGACCCCGACTCACCACTTTTCTTTAGCAAGAATTGCCTTCCTTCAATGATTGGTGCTCTTTAAACCTTCTTCTTTTAAACTGCATCAAATGAAAGCTAATGACTTTTTGTCGTATAAAACCTTATCAAACCTTACCCCTTATTTCTAAAGATCTGAAGATCTGGGTATATGGTTGAAGCAAAATTAATAATTTATAAAAGCTTTTAATTAAAGAAGGTCAGAAATTTGATGATCCCTAAGTCACAAAACATTTGTACGTCTCCTTGGTTATATAAACTCTAAGATGCCGAATGGCCATATATTGGTTTTGCACTATGCAGCTATTTTTTTGGTGGTGACGAAAATCACGCTCTTCCGCTCACAAAAGTTGAGAGCGTAAAAATCTAAAATTAGAATGCACTTGCTTGTGTGAGTAATGCTTGAGAATACGTGAGCACACTTACAGTCGTCGGCTGTCGCTGTATGCGTACAAAAAAGCGTCTGGCTCTAGAGCGCTCTCTCTCTCTGGCTTTAGAAAAAATTCCAAGAGAGCCAAAAGCCAGTTGAAAAGCCAGCACCGAAAAATCGTGTGCAAAAAATCGTATGGCGTTACTCATCTTCATATTCTAATGTCTTTGGTTAGGCTTATCTTAGTAAATGGATCTTTTCGAACATTAACCATTGGTACATTTTGGTTCATACCGGAGGTCCACCGAAAATCTTTAACCCTAAATTGCTACATATTTGTAGTTTTTAGGAAGTTCAAAGGTAGAAGGTCTGTTCAAAATGGACGCTTTTACTTCACCCAACAACAATTTTTGAACTTGCTATAGTTCGAATTCCGAAAAGAATGAAAATAAACCTTTAAAGTAAAGTTCGGAAAGTGTTTGAATCTCCGGACAGATCCATCGGCGCCATTTTAGAGTTATGCAGCCTAGGGCTACAGCATCTCGACTGGTTAGTCTAAGGGGCTTCCTGCTGGTAACACGGTTTTCATTACCTGTCAGAATTGCCTGAGAACCTCTGTATCGGAATGTATGTCAATACCTTTCTCTTGATTGTAGAAAGGTTATTATGTTGGACATATTTTTAAAGGAATGCGTATATCTATGAGTGAGTATAATTACGTGAACTTACACGAGTCACGAATATCTCAGGAATATCCCAGAACCTTTTCATTCCTGATCAAGAACATTATGTCTTGTATTGAATTCAAAATTTGTTCCAGTGACTTTTTAACAAATAAAAATGTTAACTCTGCTCACCGATCATGATTTCTTTTTTTTTTTTTAGAATTTTTCCTCAATGAATCAATTTAAGCCTAGCACACGAATGATCTCATTTCATTCAAGAAAAAAAACCCAAAACTTGGACCTAAACCCACGCTATTTTTCTTTGGCAAAACAGCAAGTTATGCTGGGAGGGGGAGGGTAGGGGGCGTACTTCTCCCACATCCACTCCCTACTGCTCCAATGGCGGCTGTGTCAGCAGAAAAAAAAAGTGAAGCGTCGTCTGTGTGATCTGCTGCTCTCCCGGCATTTTTGTGGGTTATCATATGTATGTACAAATGGATTTCAAGAAAACCACCTACCTACACACACATGTACGAGAAATGCCAAGCCAAGCCAAACCGAAAACCATCATCAACCCATGACGACGGGGCCAGCCTACCCTACCAACACAGCCGCAAATCCATTTTTTTTTTTTTAAACACGATACAACAACCCAACCCAAAACTAAAAACCCAACGTTGAAATGTTGACGCTGGACGCCTCTTAAAAAAAAAAACAACAACAGCAAAAGCAAAAGCAGCAGCAGGCAATCAGAAGAGTAGTGGTAGTAGGAGGTGGAGGTGGAGGAGGCCCAGACCCATAATGAAATTTCACAACAACCTTCGCCGTCGTCTTTTTGAATATTGAAAAACGGTTGAGGTTTTAGGCAAATTTTGTAGTAGGAGGAGGTTGGCCCATAGAATGAGGCAGCGAAACGCAGACGGAGATGATGATGAGCACAAAGCAAAAAGTGAAGACGAGTTTGAGTTTTCGATATCCCCCCCTTCCCAAATGAAATGAATCCTACGCAATGGGGTGGCTGGCTGCTGCAGAAAGGGGACGCCAACAGGTAAGAGAAGAAAATAAAAAAAAACCTTGAAAGCCGCAAAACAAACAGCTGCTGTTTCTCAAAACAGGTAAAATGTTGAGCCAAGGCAGGGCAGGGTAGGGCAGGGCAGGTAACTTTCGGGGCGGGCGGCGGCGGTGTAACAGACACACACAGGAAATTCCTATGTGATTTTTGGTGAGATTGTTAAGTTGGTCGGTGCAGCGCAACAACCCTCGGCGAGCAGGTACGCCGATCGTCGATCCGCCAAAAACCACCCCTCCCCATTTGGTCCCTATAACCCTACACAAATTGCTTTACATTCAACGGACGACGACGACGGCGACGACGGGAAGTGCGTAATTTAGTTTTGTGAAGTTCGCTGAGTTTTATTTTTTTTGGGGTCGCGCTGGCTTTTTCATGGGAACTTGAACTTTAGCGGGGGAGTAGTAAAGTTAGCTTGGGTGTGTGTCTATTGAAGGGAGTTTCATTTGGTTTGGTTCAAGCTTCCATAGGTACGCAGAAAAAGGGGATATGGGCATTTCCAAACTGACGTGACGTTACGTTTGTACGAAAAATTTTGTAAAATATGAACAATCTTGAATTTGCAAAAGATTGTTTTATATTTGGATAGGAGTTAAGAAACACTACAATAAGCAAAAACAATGACATCAATCGACCATAAGGAGTTAAAGATATAAGCCAAAATGTGTAATGGCGTGACGTTACAAAAAACGGAAGTGGGTTTTAAGTTGTTTTAGAAAATTGACTTATATTCGCTCAATTTTTTTCGTTTCCAAATGAAAGTGAAAATGAAAAATAATCAAAAATTGTGTTTTTACTACTTTAGTACTTTTTATTTTTTGATGGACTTTTCTGTGGAAGTGCCAAATTTGTTTTGGAATTGGTTAAATTGAAGAAGGCAATATATTTGCCGAAACGCGTAGGAGAAAACCTGAGCCAAAAAGTGTTTTGACTGCAGGAAGGAAAGACGGGCGAGCAACAACCCCAAGTTACACCACAATTATACAACAAAACACAGCCCAAAAACAAATCCATACATTAAATTGATTTTAGCTTTTCATTCAATGGAGCTGAATATCGTGACAAAGCTGTCCATTCCAAAAGGATCCTATTTTCCTGTGAAAGTTTGCAAGAGCCATACAGACACCCTGCTATCATCTTGTTTGAAGTCTTGATATCGACCTTATGTTTATTTTAATAGATAACCTCTTTGTTTGGGTCTGAGGTTGGCTTTGGAGTTTCAACTTAATGGTCCTCTATAGCACTCTAATATTGTGGATTCTGTAGAGAACAGTTCTCGAAGCTTCGTTTTAGTGGAGCATAGCATGTAATGTTTAAAGAAAACGGGGAGTACGCATTTATTAAAATGGAATCAATATCTTTTGATTTAAATTTTAAAAAGCTCTTGAAAGAATTTATTAAGGGATAGTCCCTGATGTTTATCTGGGATGTTTTTTGAAAAAGGGTGTTTTTAAGAGTGATTAGAGCCCCAGCAATCTGTTTAAAAGACATACGGTAATTCGATTCCGGTGCCAAGCAAAACGTTGTTGCATTTCAAATTTACAAATTAAAATGGAAGGTGCTAAAGAAGGTCTGTTTGGTTACAAGTACGAGTTTGTGACATTACCTAGAAGTGAGCCTTCTACTAAAAATTACATTGAGTAGTCGGCTAAAGGCTACTTAGATGAAATTTTAGTTTAAACCGATTTAGTAACCATGAAAAAAATTGTTCAACTTTGTATTCCACTTGAAACGTTTACACGAAAAGGCATCTTATTTGGATACAGGGTCAAATTTGAAAAACCGCAAAACGATCTTACCAAATCTTAACCTATATGAACCATATTTAGAAGACATTCTGGATATTACAAAGCGCCTACTCGAAGATTATAGACCAGCTTTTATAACGATATGGATTAGGCAAAAAATTGTGCAACCGTAAACGGCTCGGTTTGGAAATTGGGGATCGGTAAAGGTTAAATAATGTATGTCGGCATTGAGGAAGAAATTAATGCGTGATACCCTTTGTTTCTAATGGCTACTGCAAGTTTTTGGTAAAAATCTGTCTTCAATTCTAAAAATTTTAGTCCCTCGGAACCCGAAATCAATCAGCCATGCTCCCAGCTCTCACTTTAAGTTTCGCAAAAGTGGTTCGATTTGACGAGTTTTTCATACAAATTTGGTCACCAAATCGCAAAACTTGTACGAAAGTGACAATGGGATCATGGCTGTGTATAAGGTCGGAATCGGGACGGTGGAATCAAAAATTTAAATTCTTAAACCGGAAGTGATCTGGTCGGAAAGGGTATGATTTGAATATTTGAAATCGAAAAGAGATTGACAAATGTCGGGACTAGGAAGGTCTGAAATGAATGCATGATCTGGGAAGATTGGGGAAGAAAACATTCTTCAGTTCAAAAATTTGGATCCCTCGGAATCTGAAATTAATTAAGGTCGGAATCGGAATGAAATGGAATTTGAAGCTTTCAGTCAGGATCGTTACGGATTGGAATGGAGACGGGATTAATTATATTTTTTGGATAGAAGTGGGTTGGGATTGGTACGGAACTGAATTAAGAATTTGAGCCGAGATCGGCATAGACTTAAGACGGGGTCAGAAAGAAACTTAGAATATGGGATCGGGACGAGATGGGATAGGCACGGGGTTGAATGGAAAATTTGTGTTTGGGATTGTGACGGTGTGAAATGGAAGTGAGTCGGAATCGAATTATTATTTCCAAGCCCATTTCTAATATGGATAAATTTTGTATACAACTGATTGATGTATGTTTTGCTTACAAACCCTTAATTTTATAAAGAAATCTGAATATTTTGAAATAAAAAGCCTTTACTGCGATATAGTAAGTAATTTTGACGATTTTCGCTGAGAAAGTAAACAATTTATAGTGTACATATAACAAGTAAAAGGCCTCTTAATCGAAATTTTTTTTTTCATGTAATATCGTACCAAACAAAAATTTTGAGTATAGGCCTAAAATTCATTTAAATATAATTGGAACGGATATTAGATATCAGTTATATCATTTTGATTGTCAGCTCCTTTGGATAAAAGTCTAAGATTCAATTTAAATTTAAGTGTATACATATTCAAAAAAAGTATAATAATAATATCACACATCTGATTCGAATACCCCAAATTGTTTTTAACGAATAGGCTTAAACATATTCCCACGCGTTCTACAAATTGATTCTTACTGAATTATCCAAATCGTAAGGAAATTGGGTCTTTCTTGGGTCGAAATAGATTTGTGGAACACACGGGATTAATTCTACTAGTAAATATATACATAGATACATGATGATTCTAACAACAATGCTAAATAATGAAAACATTTTATTTTGCATTCATTCTGTGTTTAATAAGTTTTATGAGCAACGATTTAATAGTTTTGCTATACGACAAAGCGCGTATTCATTCCTCACATATGACCAGAAAGTTAACAATTCGTTTTCAAATTTTATATGCTGTACAGAATTTTATTTTTTTTTTACAATATTTTTCGCCACTTAAGAAGTCTCTACTCTGGTGAAAAATTCAGAGACATCCCTTTTTTACTCAGAATATCTTTGATCAGAAAGCACGGCGATAATTGGACTTATTTCACCGAAACGGACTATAAAAAAGAGAAATTAAAATATTAAAGCGGAGGAATCTTAGCCGTCACCACAAAATTAAGTACCCAATAAGAACGAGATGTCTGCCATTAAGCAAATGTCCGGCAAATCGGACTTATAAGCCAACAAAGTATTACAAGCTTTGTGTATGAGCCAGCAAGTGCATGTGGGAGCCAGGAAATGGACCGTCAATTGTTTCGAATGATCGGGGTAGTTAATGAGCAAGTGAACAGCTGAACAACTGAGCAATCAGAGTGAGTTGACTCACTTTGATATGAAAAAGAACAAGTGAGCATGTTCAGTGAAATGAACAACCTTTACCCAGCATTACTATGTACTAGGAGCCGAAGTCAGTCGTTGATTGTGTGAATCGGTGAACCACAGATGAGAGAAATCTAGATAACAGGTATGCTCGGTGCCTCTTCGCTGCCAGCTGCGCTGCTGTGGCGCTCAGGTTCGATTCTCACCCTGTCTTGCTCTATCGCGGTTGTATTTTGATTGCGCGAATTGATGGCTGATGGGTTGGAGTGAGACAGAGTTCAGAAGGTTCGACTCCGTGACGAAGACGGTTCGAGTTCGCGACGAAGACTGAAACTGAACTGGGTTCGACCGAGCAAAGCTGTAGTCTAGATATTAGATGGTCGTTGGGTGAACTCTGAATTGCAAGTAATCTGGAGAGAGCTCTCTTGTTCACCAACACAAACACACTTCTCTGTCCTCTCCATTTGGCTTGCACTGGTTTAGAGCAGCGTTGGTCAAGGAGAGCGAGGCCTAAAAGTGAGAGTGTATTGGTGTGACAGCAAGGCTAGACAGCGACTAAAAGGAGTTTTGCCTTCTTCGTCTCAGTGTCGGCATGCGTTGCGAATTGTCTTCGCCCCCTGGGGGGATCCGGTGACCATCGCTGGTTTAAACCCCTGGGGTCCCAACACACTTAGCAATTCACACCGAATGCTTGCCGAATTCATGCATCAATGTGTGTCAGAGAGAGAGAGAGAGAGACGCTCACATTTTCTGTCCACTCTTTTTGGGGAGCCTGGTTTAGAGTGATAAATATGCTTAGATATTTCGAGAGTCACGGAAATGTTGGGGTCAGGATAAAATCCCGCTTACCCTGGACTTTTTGAAATTCGGGAACATCTTAGCGGTTCCCATTTGGTACTCATATCCAGTAGAGTTGCAAAACTGCAGTTCGAGTGTATTTTAAATTTCCTCAAAACTACGAAGTGGAAATTTTTTATAATAATATTTGTGAAACTTTAGATACACATATTTTAGTCTGCTTTTTCGCCTCGATCGTGTTGATCCCTCCACCTCCTCCTACTTCTTTTCCACCCAATTGACAACTTTAGCGCAAAAAAAAACAGCCATTGGAGGAAGAGCCCTGGCATAAACAATCACATAATAGCAGACGATTGTCTTGTGGGGGCGGCATAAAAGCACACCAAGTAGATTAGGGGGCAGGGGGCAGGGGGAAGGGGGAGGCGGGTGTATGCAAAAGTAGCAGTTGTCGATGGGTGGGTGTAAAAAAAAATTCATCAGAATGCAGGCAATATAAAGTGGAAGGAGGAGGAGGAGGTAGACCAAAATAAGAACCTACAGCAAACAACATTTGAAACAGCGGGACGGGCGACGGTCAGTCGCCAGGCGGCAATTAAAGAGGGAGAATGTTGAAAAAAGACAGACACTGAGCAGAGAGAGGGAGTACAACCAAGTGACAAAGCGGAATAGGGCACAGGCACACACACACACACACATCACCCACTCACAACTTGTGGATGAGAAGAAGCAAAGAAACTGGCGAGGCAAAGAAAGTGGAATAAGTGTGAGTGATGAGGTTGTTGGGTAGGGTGAGTGGGTGAGGAAGACAGAAAGAGGACACCACACGCAAGCTGCCGCCAAGGATTGAATGGTGACGACGGTGGTGTTGGTGGTGGATTTTTGTTCTTTTTTTTTGCCCCTTGCGGCGTCGCGTCTGCGCCAAGCGAGGGAGGGAACAACTTGTTTTTGTAGTTGTGTGTGTGTCGGTGCTGGCATCTTTCCGATCCCAGAGAGTCCCAGCGCAGGAAAGGGGTGCCCTACACAGTTGTTGGTTAGGCTTGGGTATAATTTTTTGTGTTTTTTTTTTTTTTTTGGGCGTTGGAGTGGCTGAGTTTTATTTTTCGTGTATAATTGGAAATTGGTTAACCGGTTCTGTGTGAGCGAGCGGCTACCTGTGGGTTGCTGATGGGCCCTCTGCAGCAGCCGCAGTCGCACATGGCCTTCGGTATGATTTTTCGATGGGTCGAAAATTGTAGGTTGCTTGGGTATGAATGTGTGTGTGTGTGTGTGTGTGTGTGGGTTGGCTTAGAAGGCAACATGTGTCACTGTTCAAGCAGGACCCTAACAATGTATCCTATTGGTTACAACTGTGCCTACCTTTTCAACTGTTGCAATTTGTCCTTCTTTTGGGGGGTAGCCTCCTTAGGCCATTTCTAAGTTTTTTGGTGCGGTAAACACCCCAAAGCCGGCACTTTTTTTATGTGAGATTTGCTTAATACACTTCACTGGGAAATTGCCTTTAAATGCAATACACGCACAATTAATTCTTTAGTTTATTTAATAACAACAATAACAATTGCCAATTATTCGTAGCATAAGCACGCGTTGCACTGTAGTTAACAAATTTTGGTCCAAGAACCACAAATTTAAGCGAATATCAACCGCACAGCTCGAAAAATTCCAACAGACTGACGATGAAAGACTCACTGAGACTGAGAGGCAGCTGCTGCAGCATACGCACAAAGCAGCGCGGCACAAACAGCAACAACAACAACAACAGCGACTTGGCACAGTGGGACGGAACTTTAACGAAATGTAATACTTTTGAAATGTGGGAGGAAAGCTAACTTTGGCTCGACCAAAGTGGTCTTTACCCTTATAGCTTGTACAATTTATATAAAAAACGAGAAAGGCAAAGCTAACTTCGTCTGTACCGAAGTTTTGATACACTTGAAATAGCTTGTCTCAACGGTTAGCGACTTCGACCAAACTTCGCAGATCAGCTTAAAAACATTACATATTACCCATGACCGTGTTTGAGAGCAGTAATATTGAGAACAAAACAGTTTTTCTTACTAAAACCCATTTTCCGAACGAACATTTGTATGGCAGCTACAAGAAGTAGTCATCCGATCCGGTCGGTTCCGACATATTAGCAGCGTGCAGTAAAAGAAGACTCTGTGCAAAGTTTCAGCTCGATAGCTCCAAAACTGAGGGACTAGTTCGCGTAGAAACAGACAGACGGACGGACAAAGCTTAATCGACTCAGCTCGTCATGCTGATCAAGAATATATATACTTTATGTGGTCGGAGACAATTCCTTCTATGCGTTGCAAACTTCTGGGCAAAATTATAATACACTTTTCAAGTGTATAAAAAGGATTTTTAATGATTTTCATTCCAAAATTTAAATTTCAAACTCAACACATTAACTTGCCAGTTTGTTAGATGGCAGCTATATTATGCCTACATTGGTAGGTATTCACGACCCCCATTTAAATTACGGAATTGTTGAGTTGAGAATTTGTTGACAGTTTTACAATTACAAAACACACTAGCTACACTCCTGCCCAAAATTATACGACACCCCGAAAATTTTAGTTTCGACTCTCGTAGGAAAATGGGAAAGCATAATACAACGAAATCAAGTATGCAGAATGAAAGCTTAATGAATTCTGCTTAAAATCTGATATTCTTATCTCTGATTGCATCTCGCGTTTTCAAGTAGCGGTAAAAAAAAGCAAAAAAGTTCGATTTTTGTCATGTCTGCAAGTGTATCAAAATTATACGACATATTTCAAATATTGCGGCTGGAAAGAAAGATTTGGTTTCAATTAATTTTTTTATATATCTGCTAACAATTTAATGAATTTGTAATAAAATGCCGCGTGGGCGTTTGTTATCCGACGAGGAAAAGGGAAGGATAAGAGCCTACAACGATGTTGGCTTTAATGTAAGCGAAATATCGCGGAAAATCGGTCGAACACGTTGTGTTATCACCAAATTTTTGAACAATCCGGATGAATATGGTGTGAAGCATAGCTCTGGAAGAAAACCCAAGTTGTCTGACCGCGAAAAACGTCGCATAATACTTAAAGCTTGCAATTCGTTTGCTCCGTGTTCCACACTTGCCGCATGTTGCAGTAAGCCTGTGTCACGGATGACTGTTTGGCGGACGCAGTAATCATCGGAGTGCATTGTCAGAGGAGTCTTAAAAAAGACTCCGTCCTTAAAGCCGCACCACAAAACAGCACGACTTCAATTTGTGGAAAAAAAACTTGGAGAGAAACTGGGCCTCGGCATGAAATTTTAACTTTATTTTGTTTATACAGCTTTGTTCAATATTTTTCATTTAGATAATTTTTTCTGATGACAAAAAATGTAATCCTGACGGCCCAGATGGGTTTCGGCACTATTGGAGAGATTTGCGTAAGGATCCACTTATGTTTTCCAAACGCAATTTCGGAGGCGGATCCGCAATGGTTTGGGGAGCCTTTCATGCGTCTGGAACGCTTGATCTGTGCTTCACAAGCTGCAGGATGAACAGTGGAGAATACAAAAAAGTATTGGAGGATCGTCTTCTGCCATTTTTGGAAAAAAATATGGAAAGAGATCTTGTTTTTATGCAGGATAATGCATCTATTCACAAGAGCAGAGAGACCCAGCGCTTCATAAGTGATCACCATATAAATGTTTTGGATTGGCCAGCGTGCTCCCCTGACCTAAACCCAATTGAGAACATTTGGGGTATCTTAGCCAGGCGTGTTTACGTCAATAACAACAAATTTGAGAATGTCGAAAGCCTCAAAAGCGAAATTTTGGCTCAATGGTCTCTTTTAGACCAAAATTTACTTACAAATTTAGTGAATTCAATGCCTAAGAGACTTTTCGAGGTAGCAAAGGCTCAAGGTGGCTCTATTAATTATTAAATATTGTTTATATACCATTCTAAGAATAAAATATTAACTAAATCCAACAAATTGACATGTGTCGTATAATTTTGATACACTTGCAGACATGACAAAAATCGAACTTTTTTGCTTTTTTAACCGCTACTTGAAAACGCGAGATGCAATCAGAGATAAGAATATCAGATTTTAAGCAGAATTCATTAAGCTTTCATTCTGCATACTTGATTTCATTGTATTATGCTTTCCCATTCTCCTACGAGGGTCGAAACTAAAATTTTCGGGGTGTCGTATAATTTTGGGCAGGAGTGTATGAAAAAAAAAAAAAAAAAAAAAAAAAAAAAAAAAAAAAAAAAAAATTTTTTTTAAAAAAAAAAAAAAAAAAAAAAAAAAAAAGTTTTAAAAATTAAATTTAAAATATAAAAACAAAAATTCCGTAACTCAACTGGGCGTCGTCAATACCTAAATATATTCCTTAGATTTTGATCAAATTCCCCAAAATTGAGTTGGAACAGATAATATTCACAACTGAAAAGTATAAATACTCTACCATGTGAAACAAAGAAGTTTTCCCTACTAGAACTACTTTTTCGACAAATCGTTCCTGCAGCTACATGCTATAGTCATCCGATTTGGACATTTGCATTAAAACCAAAAAAATTTTTCTCACAAAACTAGTTTTTGACCGATGGTTCTTAGTCTTTAACACTTGGAGCAAAGTTTAGTCAATATATCTTTACAACTGAAGGAGTAGATAGTACAGAAACAGATATACGGAAATGGTTATATCGACTCGGCTCGTTATGCTGATCAATAAATGTTCCATGAAAATGTTCCGTTTCGGTAACAGAATTTTTCTTTCGGTATACCGGTATATATGAAGACAGATCGGTCATCGGTTTTGCGTCCATCTTTCTTTTTTCTTAGAGAATACATAATAATTATACCCCAGAAAATAAACGTTCTTCGCTTACTTGCTCTTCTCAAAGGCATACTATGTATATATACAATTGTGGTAGCTTTGTCGAGTTTTCTGACCAACATTTAAATACATCTTGTTTATTTTGATTGATGCCATTAAACTGTTTTGTGAAAATACTGATATATTTGTATTGTCCTTGTTACTTTTCATACAAATTCATATCTTTCATTCAATAAGTTTCATTTAAACAGAAATGGATAACACAAGTAGTTTACTGTACAAAGGTTATCATGACATTATAATGAGGGACTAAGAAAATGGTAAATGGCTGTCCATTATCTTCTCCAATTTAACAAATTCAGCAAAGTCTAATATTGCCACATTTTTTAAAAGCTCGATGATTTCAGGAAACTTAAAATGGGGTAAATTAAAGGAGACTAGGAATTATCAACAGATTTTTGAAAGATTTTTTTGATTCGCGTAACATTTGTTAGAACTATTTAAGCTAGGAAAATCTGGTTAAAGTTTTTAAGGTTTTTTCCAGATAGCTGCTATGTTTCAAGTTAAATTTAGAATTTACTGTTATATCTTATTTTATGTGGAAGATAGCTTTTTGTAGAAGGTGTGAAATCGGCTTTTAATAAAAAAAATCAATATAAACAGCCGAAATGCTGATGGTTGCTTCTGTGGGTTGTGTTGGCCGTCATTTCTCATCCAAAATAAAACTTCATTTTATTTTAAATTTTCCTCCTACGCGTTTCGGTCGCATTTTTGTCAAGATGCCTACTTTTACTTGTCTATCACAACATGTGCACCTTTTTCGGAATTTTTTTCAACCATTATTTATTCATCCTCGTTTAAAATCAACTGCCTTATATTTAAAAGTTGATTCCGACGGCCCAGAAACCCTCATAAACAGGATCCAATTCATGCAAAAGAAGGCTCTAAGGCAGCGGTGGGCAATCGCAAAGCCCACCTTAACCTAGAAACCCGGTCCATTTATTTTCTCAACACACAACGCAATAGATTTTACAACGAAAGCGCGCAGATGACGAAAATAAAATGTTGATGTAACAGCGGAGCCCTTTCCGTTATTTTTGTCTCCCACCCCCGCTTTTTTGAGATTTTAGGATTCTGTTGAATAAGCAAAACTAAGAAATCTAAATGTTATCTAATTTCTCCCTTTAATTACGATATAAATTGGTGACTATATACTTAGCTTGATTTTTAATTTCGATTAATAATAATTTCGCCCAATTAATAAAAAGTTTTTTGAGAATTTTTTCATACAATTTAATTAAATTCACGAGACACTTCCTGCGACCCACTGTGCCACCTTACCAAGCGAATGATCGCATAAAAGAGAAATTGCAACAAGCAAAGCGACGGCGGCGTCGTTGGCAAGGCAAGGCAAGCCACCCGCTCATTCACGTATTCTGTTGTTGTTGTGTGGGCCGCCGCAAGTGAGAGCGTCAGAGAGCGAGAGTGGGAGAGTGGGAGAGGAAGCGGAGCGGAGGTTCGTTTGCGTTGTAGGGTGGTTTGGAGTAGAATTTTTGGACGGCGCAGTTGCGCAGAAGCAGGTCAGTTTGAGTGTTGTTGTTTTTGTTGGGTTGGTAATGATCTTCGTGCATGTGGGTTGTTGTTGTTGTTGCTGTGGCTGTTGGCGTCGGCGGTGGCGACGGCGACGGCGTCGGAGGAGACGTTCATTAGCGGGGCCGTGGCTTTTTGTGTTGGGTTCGTTTTGGGTTATATGGCCAGAAGGAGGGCGTGCTGGTACATGGCCTCAGGTAGATGTACATAGGGGTTTATGTATGTATAAGGTTGGGCAGTCAGGTAAGTCAATTGGGTGGTTTCTGTGGCTTGGCGTGGGTTTGTTGTGCCTCTAGAAGTTGTTGATTTGTGCCACAATTACGATGCAAATCGAATGACTCACTTTACGACAGGGAAACACCTCAATAACTGGTCAATGAAATCGAAAGTTGTACACAGGCTAGTGCATCCTCCTCAGCAGCAGCATCATCATCATCATCAACATTCTCTGCACCACGTTGTCTTCCATTTTCATCAACCAACTGGCGTTCCACAAAAGGAAGCAACAGACTGGGAAGCAGAATCCCCTACCACAGCAGAGCGAAAGGCTTACTCTTCGCCCTGGGTAGGGCATCTGTAAACAGGTTACCCCCTACCGAAATGGAGCACCGCCGAACCCTACTTCACCTTCATTGCCACTCCAAGTGTAAGTGGATGAGGAGCAGCAGGCAGCAGTCCAAACCGGTTTTCCCTTATTTTCAACATGTGGGCCAAAAACTTTAGTGCAATCTTGGGTGCTGTGCACCTTCACTGTCCATCCAACCATCCATCCTGGTGTGTCCCCCTCTGCTGGTTGTGATATAATATAACCAGCCTGCGTAATGAGCCCAGCCAATTACCAAACGACCCAACGACTTGGTAACAGTACAAAAACACATGGCTTCCTTTTCCTTCTGCCGCGAAACCTGTTGCAGGAGAGGAAGCCCTGGTGGGAGAAAGTGGCTGGCATAGGGCTTCATTTGGGCGCCGGTTGAGTGCAAAAAAAAAAAAACTAAAAGAAGGGTCGAATTAGTTGCACTTTGTCACGTCTCATTTAACAGTAGAACTACACAGCGACTCCCTCTCGGGGGCGGGTTGCAATCGTTTCAATATGGCCGTCACCCCTCTGCTCTGATCGTGGGCGTGGGACGGCCACGCATGCGCAATTCTCTTTAAGCATTTGACACGAACTAGGAGTGGGAGTGGGAGTGACTTTTTGTGGCCATGGGTGGGCTTGGGTACAGTCATTCTGTGTGTAAGTGTGTGACTTTTTGTCCATGTGGGGGTGAGTCATCAACCGGAAGTGGTAGCTAAATCAAAATCAACAATCAGCTAAAGTTAATTTTATGACAAATTAGACTAATTCGAAAACGGTTTATTCGGAGGTGTTGCAGAAATATATTCTAATCAAATTCCAACCCAAAACCAATTCTTGGTGTCCCAGAAATCTCTTTCGGTTGTGTTTTGTTGGGAGACTCAGCTTAATTCGTTACCCAAAAAATTTTGATAAGCAAAATTAATTTAGCTGGCGCCATCTATCTATTCTGGTAACAGCAATCGGGTGGTTTTTCTTACGAGAGATGCAATCCTGTTTAAGGAAATGGACCATTATCTTGGACACTACCTTCCATTTAGATTTTCAACTAAGAAAACGAAATCTCTTGAAGTTCTGTGACACTGACGGATTTTTCGAGCGTTTTGCAAACCTACCAAGGACTAAATCTCTAGAGATTTCCAGTACACCCCCATTAATATAATTGGAAATGATCGGAACCCTAAAGAAAATCTAAAACTAACTTCATTGCTAAAACTAGAGAACATAATTTTTGTATACTGCAATTTTTTTCCATAAAATCCGCTTACGAACCAAATGGTATGGGAATTTGGTAGTTTTTTAAGTCTGAAGCAATTTTTAGAACCCATGAGATAAATTTTGAAAATTTTCTATAACTACATGAGTTTTGCAAAATTATACGATGTGTAGCTTGATCTAAAGAACTTAACTATTGCTGAAAATTATTCTAAAATCCCGTAACTTCGTAGGTTTTCTTTTTGATTTTTTTAAACATTTTAAATAATATAATTTTATTGGTTCGTACCGTCATACCGAAAATAACATTTAAACAAAACACTTAATTCCGTATTTATACCTAAGCAACTTCCTATTTCTACAAGTACTGTCTTTTCCTCTCTGAAAATTGGAATAGTATTTATAAGGTCAAACTAATTATTTTTCGAAGCCTACTTCAAACCTCTAGCTCTTTATTTGACGGAAATATATGGGCTCTTAAGGATTTGGAAGATTTTAAACAACCAAAACATTTACATGTTCGGGGGTGTGCATTGATTTAAAACTGATTGCCTTTATAAGAGAACAAAAATGCCTTGCTACTAGATTAGATGACGAAAGTTGAGCGATTTGAATTTCAAGATTTTACTGTCATATGATCTAGTGGTAGACCCTATTCTTGTCGAATTCAATCGTTTGTCCGAAAATCTCTAGAGATTCCCCACAAGATCTAAATCTCTGCAAAATCTGCGATGTAAAAGACTTACGACACAATAGGAATAGAAAATAGGCGGCGGCCATACTGTTTAATACCGTTTTTAAAGATATGAGAAAAATGAGTGCTCTTTTGGTTTTAATTTTTTAGTATTTAGTTTCGGACGGGAATAAAGCTTAGGTCCCACAGGCAAATAATTTGCCCAAATTTTGATAAAAATATCTTCTTCTTCTTGATTGGCCCGATGCTTGCATCACAACCGTTCGACGGTCTCGGCCGCTGCAATCAATGTCCGCCAGTCGCTTCTGCTCCGTGCGAGCTGGGACCAGTTGGTCACACCAAGCTTGGCAATGTCTGCCCGAACCTGGTCATCCCATCTTAGTCGAGGTCTCCCCGCCTGCCTCTTCCTCCGTAGTCAGCCGCCTTCGAATAATAAGCTTTCCTTACTGGAGCTTCTTCGTCCATCCTGGTGACATGTCCTAACCAGCGCAGCCGCTGTTGCTTTATGCGCTTGACCAGACAGGTGTCCCCATAGAGCTCATACAGTTCGTCATTATTTCGAATCATCCTCCGAAGAATCTTTCGTTCAAACACGCCAATCGCCGCTTCATCCGCTGCTGTCATTGTCCATGCTTCTGCGCCGTATTGCAGGACTGGGATGATAAGCGACTTGTATAGGGCTAATTTTGTTCTTCGCTTGAGGTCTCTGCTCTTGAGCTCCCTACTTAGCCCGTAGTAGCATCGGTTTGCAAGAGTGATCCTTCGTCGGATTTCCAGACTGATGTTGTTGTCGCTGGTTATCGTCGTTCCGAGGTAGACAAAATCCTCTACAACTTTAAAGTTGTATTCTCCCATTGTAACAGATTGTCCAAGACGCAAGGACTTTTTGTCCGCGGATACAAGGTATTTCGTCTTGTCCTCATTTACCGCTAAACCCATCAGTTCCGACTGCCTCTCAATCTCTGAAAACGCCCTGCTTACCGCCCGTTCGTTTTTGCCGATGATGTCGATATCATCGGCATATGCGAGTAGCATTAGATCTTTATAAATAAAGGCGCCCGTTCTGTTGGCATGTGGGCACCGGCGCAGTATATATAATATTTCATCAATAGATTGAAGAAGTCACACGATAAGGTATCCTAAAACCTCTTTGGTATCAAATGGTTCGGAAAGGTTCTTTCCTTTTTTGACGGACCTTTGTGTACTTCTCAACGTCATCATGCAAAGACGAACGTACTTTGCTGGTATACCAAGGGTAGACAAGGCTTCAAAAAAACCTTGACCTTATCGGCGTGTCGAAGGCTGATTTATAATCAACAAAAAGATGGTGTGTGTTGATGCCTCTCTCATAGGTCTTCTCCAGGATTTGTCGTAGTGTGAATATCTGGTCTGTGGTGGATTTACCAGGTCCAAAGCCACACTGATAAGGTCCAATCAGTGTGTTAATAAGCGGCTTTAGACGTTCACAAATAATGCGCGACAGAACCTTATATGCAATGGGAAGGAGACTGATCCCGCGGTAGTTCAAAAATCGACTTAAAGATTGTATAAAATGTAGACAATGTTAAAAACCACGGCTGCAAACCTAATAAAAAACGACAGAGGATCACTTCGGGGTTCGAACCCTCGGGTTCGCGGAGCGGGTTAAGAAGGTCGCTGGTTCAGCAATAATTTTGTTCAGAAAACATGTAAAGAAACAAACGATTAGAGGCTGGATAATACAATATTCGAGCTTGGATCATCGACCGTTTTTGCAGGCTCCAGGTCAATAACTCACGGAGCAATGAGTATTAGAGAAAAAGCAGCGTAGAGCTGCCGATAGTCCGCATTGAGATTCTTATTGTCCGCATAGGAAATCACAGTGAATAGGGAGAGACGGAAGTATTCCCAAATGCACTCAGAGAGCGTAAGTGAGAGCAAACAGCTGACTAATTTCTAACAGAAACGGAGTCGACTGCGCAACCGTTCACTCTATATATTCTAAATTTATGTTTGTTCATAACTTTTAAAACAAGACACATAAACACCACAAAGGAGTATGGTCGACTGTACAGCTGTTTCAAGAACCTCGCGGTTTTATCATCAGCAGGCTTTGCCCATCTTCAAAGGTAGCACAAGTGCAAAACAGACAACTCCAAATTGACAGAGCTCTTTGTGTATGTGTGAGCACCCATTTCGGCCTTTCTGTATTAGTGTTGCAAATTCTCTCCCCTCAGTTAACGCACTATATATATTAATCATTAGTGTGTCTTCCAGCAATCTTTCTTTATTACTGACTCTATAGCTATAGCTGGATAGAAAAACTTGTGATGCAGGAACAGATAATACAACAATGTACACTTACCAAAACTTTAGTTTTCACAATGATAGTTTTCCAAAACTTTAAGAGCATAAAGATTGCTTCTCTTTTATTAGCAGAAGATAAACATAGTAAAGAATCATAAATTCTTTTATTTATTAAATATTTTATTATTAGTTCCTTTTGAATATTATAAAATAAAGCAAAATATTTCTTTGAAAGCCGTTTTTATTCCAAGGCTTTAAAATTGTGGGAAATGACAAACTTGACATTTATAGCAGCTTGAAGAAAATGTAACAGAACATCTTTTTTGAACCCAACCCTTTTCAACTATTTTTTGCTCCGGTTCAGGTTGGGGTTCGGGAAGAAAAAACTGTCATGCTCCGGTTCAGGTTAGGTACAGCCCTGTTAAAAACACTTGATCCCACGACCTCCACGTTTTCTAAGCGAATGTCATGTCCACTCCATCACGGCTCTTGCTGCGTGTTGAGTAGCAAAATGCAAACTGCTTGCATTCTTAAGTATGCTTTTGAAGCGAGGTTTTTCTGATGGCAGAGGCTATGGCGTCGTCCGTGTAATTGAATTAGTTTAGAAAAATGTGGATGGTGTGATCGTTCCGTGTCGCTTCCTTCCCTCCTCCCTAACTTTTATGCCGATTGATTTAGGCTATTCCGGGATCAACCCACCCATTTTTAGTAACTTTTCAGGATGAATTGATTTCGGAAATCCCGCACTGCAGTGCGGTATAGTAAACTGGAATGATTTATTTATTTTAGTGTATGAAATTTTACAACGACATATCTTAACACGGAGTTACCTCTGCGCGAAAATATATCGTTCTCCATACGGCGAAGATATGTTATCTGTGTAACGGAAATGTGTCATTTGAAGGAAGGAAAGCGACATGGAAGGAATACAGTCCGATGGGAGGAATATTAAAAGGTTTTGCGAACAATTGCAGTAGTCGATTTGGACAATGCTACATAAATCCAGCATCGCAAGGGATCAATATGGTATCTCGAAAACTTACCTATCCTATTCTAAGCCATACTTCTAAAAAATCGACTTTTAGGAGAAGTATAATTATCTGAATGTCTTAATCTTAATACCTTCAAACACTTTAATGAGCTCAACCGAAACGAACAGTTTTGTAAGGTTTAGAATTTTCGAAAGATCATACTGAAATGTTCCGATTTTCACTAAAGTAAAATCGATTGCAGATTTGGGTGCTTTTTATGTATATGATCTGGAATTAATCTCGTATTAGAAACATATAAAGTTAAAAATCTCATATTAGAATTAGGATACATATTATTTGAATGCTGGATTTTTTCGAGATTTTTAATGGAATATTGCCAATTTCGCTAAGAGATTCTTTGATGTTGACAAAAATTGCGAGCGCCGAACCAGAAGAAAGAGGACTTAAATCAAACACAGCCAAAGAGATTTTCAGCCATCATAATCTGGGAAGAAAAGTTCAAAGGGATCATAAAATCCGCCGGTGTTAGAACCGAAAGGACCTTAAAAAATGGCTATACAACTACAACAATTAACTTTCTGCCTACATCTTTAACCTATCCATCTATTGCGTTGTAGAGTAGCGGTGCTTATATTTTATTGAAGCAAGAGAAGACTATCACTTCAGTATAAAAATTAAATAAAATGTGCCCACTGGAATTTGATTAGCCACTTAGGCTTAGATGTCTAAGATTAAATTTCACCTGATACCAATTCGAAGCACTTCAAACGACAGTTAATTCCCTAAATACTTTTGCATAGCCGGCAGTTTGTACATAAACAGGTATGTATCCATATCTTTGCCCATATAAAACCCCTGAAATGCATTTCAAATGCATTTTATATAATATAAATGTATTTAAATACATATTCAAACTCTGTCGACACCTCCCTCCCGCGCCTACCAAGATTGTTTCCATTTGCCTAGCAACAAACGCAAAAAAACCCCAAAAATTTATATGTGTATGAAAATTCATCAAAAGCAAAAATAATCAAATACAAATTATATAATAAAATTCAACACACACACACAAACATATGTTGCATAAAAACCAAAACCATATGCAAATAGACGCCCAACGCCCCCAAAAATCGAAATGAAAGTGCAGCAGCACAGAGCGAGAGAGAAAGAATCACGCACACAGGGACAGAGAGAGAGAGAGAGAGAGAGTGTGTGCCGTTATGCGCTTAAAGAGAGCGGGGAAAATTGCAACAATTCCTTTGCAGTTTTTGTCAAGTCGAAAGTTGGGGGAGGCAACAACATTTGTTATAGACACAAAATTTATGATAGGAAAAACAACAAACCCACGAACCCACCCCCTTAAAAGGTGGAATAAGAGTATGAGGTTTAGTTTTTCTATTGTTAACAGAGAGCGAGAGAAAGAGAGAGAGAGAGAGAAAGAGGGAGTGAGTGGGAGAGCTTGTGCATTGTGTGTCTGGGGGTTGTTGTACAGATTGCATAGAGAGCGCGCCTGCTCCATACCCCCAATACCAACAGCTTAAGCTTACACTCGAAAAAAAAATCCACCATCCATTCAATATCGTTTTGAAAATCTTTTTAAAATACTAAAAAGAATGATATTTATGCAGAAAAATCACAAATGGAACGAAATAAAAAAATATTTAAAAAAATAAAAAAAAAAAAAAAAAAAAAAAAAATAAAAAAAAAAAAAAAAAACCTTTAAAAAAAAAAAAACCTAAAGCAAATCCAAAAAATTTGGTTTTTATAAATTGTATAAAATATTGTTACGAAAGGAATTTTTTGTCGTTCTGCGTATGGGCCTTAAACAAGAAAAATCAAAAAAATTTAAGAAATATTTAAAAAATACAAAAAAATTTCAAAAATATTGCCCGTGTAGTTTTGCTTTCATTAGTTTTTGTAGCTGCTAACAGTGGTCAGCGCGTCGCTATCTACAGTGCATACAAAAGTTCTCAGCAGCAGCGCAATATAGTATAAGCTTGTCGTTGCCCTGTTCCGCCAACAATACCGCTGAGCAAAATGAACTTGTGCCAATGCCGCGATTCCAAAATGTGAATGTATTTTTTGCCGACCCTTGGATTAAAGTGATGATTTGGCAAATATACTACTGAAGACAGAAACGGGAGATTCTTGAAAATGTACTGCATTTTGTTAAGTTTACAGCTGTGAACAAACGCAATTTTGTACCTTGTACCTTTGTTTTTAGAGCCAGGTAAACTCTATAACTATACATATAGTGAGAAAAGTCCAAAAAAAAATTCTGACTAACATGGTTTTGGACTGTTTTCCCCTATGGTTGTCCATTGGATTGGCGGATTGTATCATAACAATTTAATACAGTTAATTTTCTGCTCGGCAGATAAAGATATATTATATCTCGGATCAACACATAGGTGAGCATCATTCTCACACAGACTTGGTTCTCTAAATTCCAACTCGTGGTACTAAATATTGGTCAATGCTGAGTTGTTGTTATACATTGAAAAGTATTATAATTTTGCCCAGAAGTTTGCAACGCATAGAAGGAACGCCCCCGACCACATAAAGTATATATATTTTGACAGCAGACGAGTGAGCGATGGCTTTGTCGTCCGTTGTCCGTCGCGTTGTCGTTGTCCGTTTCCTACGCGAACTAGTCCCTCAGTTTTGGAGTAGATGAAACTTGAAAAATGTAATATGTCAGAACCGACCGGATGGATATATTTTATGTTGTTTCAAATAGCTAAACACGGTCATGGGTAATAGTAAGTTTTAAGTTGATCGCGAAGTTTGGCGAAGTCTAACGATGAGACAAGCTATTTTTTATGTATCAAAACTGGACAGACGAAGTTAGCTTTGCCTTCTGTTTTTGATTTCAAATTAACATTGAATCCAGGTAGAATACAAGTTACTAAAGACTAACAGTTTGCCCTGCATTCTTGTTGATTCTTGTTTTCTGGTGCTTAAACCATATCTTAGGTTTTACAAAAAATCAGAATTAGCTGATGCCAAATTTGAGACGAATTCGTACAATTTTGGAGCAGCTAAAATAGCCAGCATCTAGTGTAATATCACATATGTATACTGAAAATGAGGAGGGTAAAGATTTTGGTTAGCTGCATTCACTTTTCTCGTTCGCTCTATTTTTCTTTGTGCCCGTCAGCAACAGTGCGGAGCCATGTATGCATGTAAAATGTTCATTGTGAATACATTAAATAAATTTACGTCAGAGCCGACCATGCATAACTGAGTGTCAGAGAGAGAAGGGCATATTTTTCTGCCCTCTCCATTTGGCTTGTCATGGTCTAGACCAGAGCCAGCCAGCCATAGCTACCAGGGCCGAAGTCACTGATGTTTTTATGCAAACGCGAGCCGAACTTTTGGTTGTGTGAATCGGTGAACACTGAATTGCATGTAAAAAGGCTGAAGTCTGGAGAGAGCTCTCTTGCGCACTAGACACAACCACATTATTCTGTCCTTTACATTTGCCGGCACTGATTAACGTTTATCGAAAGTTTTAGTAGAGGAAAACCGAAATTAACCCGTATATTTGTTTCTGTTTCGGTACTGATAACCGGTTATGGTAATAAGGTTATACGGTTACGGTTATTATAAGAAACAATTTTTTTCGGTTCGTTACGGTTTCGGTTACGAATTTTAAAATGTTTTTAGCGGTTTCGGTTACGGTTTTAATCTCAGCTTATTTTTCAAATACTTAAAGCTGACTAAATGCCTGGAGATTTTTGGTTTTTGATCTCTGTTTTGAGGAAGTGGGGAAAACAGAAGGCTGTTTTAAGAGCGACGTTTAAATGGCGTTCCGTACTAGTTATAAAATGTCAAGCGGTAAAATGTTTCTGTTGATTAATAGAATCAAAAACTTAACGACACACTGGTAAGATTTTGAATTTGCCTTTATCCAAAGATGACAGCTTTATTTTTGCCGACTTTAATAATTAATAAATAAAAAAAAAAAAAGTTGCCAACGGGTAGCGACTTCGACCAAATTCGCAAACAGCTTCAAAACATGTATTACCCAGACCGTGTTTGAGAGCGATATTTGAGAACAAAACGTTTTTTCACTAAAACCCATTCGAACGAACATTTCTTGGCAGCTACAGAAGTAGTCTCCTCCGGGCGGTTCCGACATATTACAGCGTGCAGTAAAAGAGTCTCGCAAAGTTTCAGCTCGATAGCTCCAAAACTGGGGACTAGTTCGCGTAGAAACAGACAGACGGACGGGGACAGCAGTAATCGACTCAGCTCGTCATGCTGATCAAGAATATATAACTTTAGTGGTCGGGATGTTCCTCTATGCACACTTCTGCAAAATTATACACCTTTTCAGTGTATAAAAATAAACGTTTTTAGAAATATTATATTATGTTACACAAATTTATATATTTGCGTTGTTGACACTCACACACAATCATTAACCAATACTTTGATCTGCAATTTTCGAACATTTTGAACTTTAAAATTGAATCGTCGATGACCAGAGACCCATCAAATGAAGAGTAAATGAAAATCTCGGCCGGCTGTAATTTCCATTCAATGTAAAGTACACTGTATTAATAGGTTTTACTTAAGAGTACCTACACAGATTGTGTTTAGCCTCTGTGCTGAACAGTTTTAAAGAATCGAAAAAAGGAATCTTTGGGTTTAGAGATTGGTTTGTTTTTATCGTACTCACAGTCTTCACTTCTTTTTCGGTCCATTCTAACTCCTTGCAACTAGTGTTGTAAAAACATCGATAGCACTATCGAAACTATCGATGATTGTGTATTTGGAAAACAATCGATTGTTGTGACCCGCTATCGATGTATCGGAGCAAACTTAATATTGTAACAAAGTAAGAGTAAAAATGTCTTAATTTGTCATGAATTACCTATGATATTATTTCATTTCTTTCTTTGCAATTCCTTGGATAATATGGAAATAAAAATATTTGATTTTTGTGGTTGTTAATTTGTTGTTCATTTATTTAAAAGCAAATTTTTTCGATAGTACTATCGATAGTGGAGGAATACTATCGATGTTCAAACTATCGATAGTGCTCAATATCGATGTTTTCACAACACTACTTGCAACTATTTGATCATGTTTTCAGTACAAGCTTTAATAATACAATTTATATACAATGACTCAAGACAACAAGGTCCATTTTATAGAAGGGGAGGTGGCGATTCTAGATGATTTTCGTGTGCTGAACTCGAAACTGTTTTGGGAAATAGTCCATCACATCTGTAATTTTGGTAATTTAAACTTAAAGTTGTTAAAAATGCCTTTTTTCGCCCTTTCTAGGAGCGTTTTGTAGGAAACTCTCTTAATTGATCGAACCTTTCATGAAATCATTGTATAGTTTCATTTTTGAGCTTCAAAAAATTTTATCGCAAACAATTTTACAAGACAGAAGGAAAAAAAGGACGGGTTCAAAATGACAAAATTTCTCACCCCGCAAAGGTATGCAATGCAAAGTGCATAAACATTCAAATGAAAATTTTATACATGGTCCTAATGTACTTACTTTTACGAATTTCCCGTATAGGGATAAATGTTTTATTTGAAAAGTATAGAATTGTTAGGGATAGTTTATTTGAAAGTTAAGATACTATCATTCATTTTTAACCACCATTTTGTTTAAATACTTGGTCTTAACCAGCTAGCTAAACCGAGGTTCAGGTTTCACTCTTAATATGTTCCCACACCTATTCCTGTTTTTAAAATTTTTCGAACTTTCATGAATTCAAGAATTTAATTCCTCGCATTTTGATTTAAAATTGAACTTCTAGAAAATATTTGAATGGCTTCGAATCTCTATATAAATAAAGTTATTATTATGCTATAAAAAATATGCAAATTTTACTTTTGTACCTCGAGAACGCAGTGTATCAATCCTTGAGGGATTAACCTATAAAATTATGTAAATTGAAAATCACAATAGCTTTGACTTAACGTTATCAAACTGTTCGTTGAAATGAGGCTTTTAGTTGGGTTCAACATTTTCATAGGAACACTCTTTTGCATAGCCACCGGTAGCCAAAGCGTTTTTCACACAGACACGAGCCCAACTTATGATAGTGTATTACGGTGAGAACAAATAAGCAAGTAAATCGGCTATAGTCTCTCTGGCTCATCAAGAAAAGCACATTTTTCTGCTTTGTGAGTTCGGGGTCGTTAATGTAAGCAGAGAAGTTGACAGAATTTCAGAGTCTACAGGAAAATACTGGCAATATGTCGGCAGCAGCCGAGCAAAAAACTGAAAGCAAAAAGAGAAACTTTTGAAACCTCTCTGGCCGCTCTCTGTATAAGTGTAATTCCCTCAGTTGCCAGTGAGTACTTCTCTGCTCACATTGCCGACCCCTACTAATATAGATTCCATATTCTTTCAAAATCCTTAAGAACTCACATTTTTTTCCGAAATCCTTTCTCACTTTCAAGTTTTTTTGTAGAAAAATATACTCTCAAATTTTGTTCAGTGTAGATTTTGAAAGTATTGATGATGGGAAAAATAGAAGTTGGCGCTTTTTAGTTTGAGGGGTGTTTCTCTTTGGGGAAAAAGTGCATACCGAAAAAACACACTCACTCACACACACTCACACACACTTACACACCGAGACGCACACAAACGCATTGCGGAAAAATCAATAAATCATTTGTGTTGGAACAGTTTCTTCCTTTTTCTAAATATTTCTATGGAAAATCAAACATTTTGCCATCTGTTTACTTACCATTTTGTGTTTAATTATTTCTTCGGGCTGGCCAAAAGTATGCAACACCTTTTTTTGCTTAATCCACACACAGGCACACGCACAGCGCACACACGATTTGGATATGGAAATTATATTATTATTCACTGCATCAGCATTTCATCATATTTTATTTACACTCTTTCACATTTCTGATTACATCCAAACCAACCTCATCAACACTCACACACTGAATGAACATTTGTAACTGAATGAATGAAGGCTGAAGCGAAGCTCCTAAAGCGCCGACAACGAGTGGGGGGGTGGCGGGGTCTGCCCCTCCCCCACATTATTTCTTTGCCTTTATTTTGTGTTGTAATCTTTTTGTTGTTGCCACTGCTGCTGCTGCTGCTGCTCTTGTTGTTGTTGTTGTTGTTTAGGCTCTCACTTTGCGTTGTTTTGGGATTTCTGGGTTGTTGTCGCCACGATTGCCAGTCGCGTAATAATAACTGTGCTCAGTTCTCGTTGTGCAATTGTAGGGAAAAGCTTCCTGTCTGCCAGTATTCCTGGTTGTTGTTACACACACAGAAAAAAAAAAAAGGAATAAAATAAAAGCGCGCGCATTCCACAACACGCTCCCACGCAGCCAGTGAGAGAGAGCACATGCTCATGCTCTCTCGATGTGCCAGCTCATACCCTGGCCGCCATGTTTATTTACAAAAAGTTTACCGTTATTTGTGCGCTACACAACAGAGTCCTTGGGTGCTTATGGGCGACGCCCAAAAGCATGCTACGAAAATGTTTGATGTGCGAAAGGAAATAAATTCTCCTCGTTGAGCCAAGCCAGATCAGTGGACTGGTTTGGTTTTATGTGAGGTAATGGGCGGAGAAGAAAGTTTATTCTCAGAAGCTTTAACTGCCAGGACAATTTTTGAAGGCCCTATCAAATTACTCACTTTCTGAAACAAAGTTAAATAGCCTGTATCATAGGGAAAATCTTAGAATTTAAAAGGAGATCAATTATGTGAATGCTCAATTTATCATCACAGAAACAATGACAGAAATCGCGATACGTCCAATAAGGTGCTTATAGAATAACTATTTCAATACCTTATTTTCGGAGGGAAGGAACTGGTAGAGAGAGACTCCATTGTGATCTACGTGGGGTACTATTTATATGTCGGAAACTGGCCACACTAATGTCAATAGCTAAAATTTGGTAATTGAAGTTTATTTTAACCCTGTACCCATTGAAAATGGGTAAAAGGGGATTATGAAGTATGTAGTAACGGGAGATCCCTATAAAGCATATGGGCAATTTCCATTTCTGTCGAACGTGACCTTCGTTACAAATTAAAAATGAAAAAAAAAAAAACGTCGAAGGTTATCTGTGTCAATATATGACATGTTTGACTTGACAAACTTTTTGAACCACAGTTTGAATCAAAATGTGATGTGTATATTTATTTTGGTCGCTGAATTGAAATCAATTGTCCGTTTTCACCCAGCACGTCAGGTTTCTATGTATTTGCATAAACGTGTGTTGCATGAAGTTTGTTTACATTTGTGAATCGCGTGACCATTTTAAGTAACCTTTTCTAACTAAATTTGATTTCATGTTAGCTAAATTCAATGACGTTACAGAAAACCCAAACACAAAGTTTTTATTTTGCTCATAAGATACAAATTGTTGGATTTTAATATTGAATGATTATTTTTTGACAAAATCCATTTTTTCCAAGTTTTTTGATGTGAGTTTAGCGACCAAATATACATATGGAAAGTTTGCTATCTTCTTTTATTTAAGTTTAAGTGTAATTAGAATTTTGATTATGTGTTTCTTTCAGAATGTTTAAGTAAATGCTTGCTGGCTTGCCACAATGAATCTGCTCAAGCTGTTTTGGAATGGTTCTTGAAACAGAAGAAAGCATAACAAAAAGGCTTCCAAGCTACAAGCAGCTTTCAAGTTAATAGCTTACATAATTTCTGAGATCAGGCTCTAAATCACTTTTAAACCGGTTGAATTGGGTTTTGAACTGGGAATACAATCAACTCTCTAAATACTACATGAAATCTTAATTTTAAGTTTGAAGCCTAAATTATTCGGCCCTGTTCCGAGCCGGGTTTTTTTAAACGTTGTCTTTTTTCTTATTTAAAATTTATGGAAGGTGCAAAGAATGTCTGTGGTTACTAGATCGGGTCGGTTCTTTTTGACGAATTGATTCCACTTGGCATTGAGCAGTCGGTTTCAATTGCTTAAGAAATTCACGATTTTCTTTAAAAACCGGATCTAGTAACCATAGATCTGGATTGTCAACTTCCATGTAACATTGTTCAATTGGTATTCCACTTGCAAACGTTTACAAAACGAAAACCGACTCGAATTTGGAACAGGGCCGATTTATTTCAGATGACATAAAAATTTATTTTGTCACAATATTTCATTCAAATGACAATGGCAATGAACAATATACAGACGATATATGCTCTCCTGGCAATGGGCTAAGCGACCTGGCAAAGTGCGTGAACTTGACACCTAGCTTTTAATCGGCAGGACTCAAAATCAACACCTCCAAAACTAAATCGTTAGCCTTGGTTGCCGGTCAATCCACCGAACAAGTCCAGCGTGTTGGATGGAGGTACGGAACTCGGGATGTGGAGTCGCGCCTGCAGAAAGCTAAGGGTGCTTTTGGGATGCTGTCTGCCACCCGGCAATGCACATCGTATCCGCACTGGCTCAAAATCGGCTTTTCAAGCCTAGCGTAATGCCAGTGGTCCTATACGGTTCCTCTACATGGAAAATAACAACTTCCACAGTGACTTCCATAGTGGAGCGGGAACCCAGACGGTTTCGGCACCCAAAGGAATCCTGAAGGAGGGCTGTCAGATATAGAAGCGGAACGCATCGGGAAAACCTGGGAAGAACTCAAAGCTTAAGTCCCACACGGGAGCGGAACTATGTAGATGAAGAAAGACTTCATTCAAATAAGACCGCTTTGCAATAGCATTCTGTTTTCAAAACAGTTTAAAAGTGCTTCTTTTCATGTGAACTTTGACATAAAAATTGGTTTTCGTGCGTTCTAAATTCATCATAATTCACTATCTATCTGGGGGGTCTAAGGGCAAGGTCCCTATACTAGACAATTAATCAATTTTACATATACGATACGTGGAACGTGACCAACTTTAAAGGCTTAAAATAAAAAAAAAAAAAAAAAAAAAACTAAAAATATACTAATTAAATTGTTCTTTTAAATTTAAAAAAAATTTTTTTTTTTTTTTTTCATACTTTACACACTGTTTGTGCTAAATTCTTAAGCAATTTTTGCATATACATAGGTGTATGCCATACCCACATCAAGTTTGTTTCAGATTTTCAAAATTACATTTCAGACAGCTAGAGCGTAAGGAGTCAGTGTGCGGGTGTGCATTAGACCGTACTCGCCTTATATGGAGAAGAATTTTCGAGCCATGTTGTGCAAAGATCGTCACATGTTGAAAATCGTGTTGGAGAAAAGTCCGGTCTGGTGTGCGTGTATATCT